>JAGFNK010000218.1:0-81800 GCA_025769875.1 Russula earlei | reverse complement strand
TCTGGCCAAGCCGGAGCCGAGCCGAACCGAGCCGAGCCGAGCTGTGACAGCACTTGTGACAGCACTTTATGGCCTCATTTTGTGGTGTTATAGCCATCCAGCCTCACTCAGAATGACCATAATATATCTAAATGTTATAGACAAAATGATGAAACATCGTTAGGATTTCATATTCAGTTTTGTCAAAATTTTTCCTTTAACAAAATTGTGAATGTATTCAAAAATTTTCTGCATGAAAAATGTTAACATTATGTTTTCTAAAATGCTAGATTTTGTTGTCATGAATGATTATAACAAAACTTTATCTCTCTGACATCTTTATTCAAATGACAAAATGATGAAACATCTTTAGGATTTCATATTCAGTTTTGTCAAAATTTTTCCTTTAACAAAATTGTGAATGTATTCAAAATTTTTCTTCATGAAAAATGATAACATTATGTTTTCTATACTGCTAGATTTTGTTGTCATCAATGATTATAACAAAACTTTATCTCCCTAACATCTTTATACAAGTGACAAAACATTTTCAAAATTTTCAAAATTTTCACAATTTTCATTCCACCTTTTTCATAAACTCAAATTTTGCAGTTTCAATTTTTTCACAATTTTGTTCAACACAAAATCTTAAAATAATTTACAATTTTTGTAACATAATGTATGTTCTAAAATCTTATCATTACTATTTACTTATTTCATCATTTTGTAACAGGAATCTATTGTAACAAAATATAAAATGAATTTTCACAAATTGTTTGCTACAAATTTGTATCAAAATAATAAATTTTGTTTTTCAAAATGTTACAGTTTTGTCATTCACATAAGTTTGATTTCCCAACCAGTGAATGGTTATGCTTGGGTGCGTGGTAAGGCAGGTTTGGGGGCAATTCCTCAGCGTGATTGTATCGTTTGCCCAATCGATATCTGGGTTGTGGTGTCGTAGCCAGTCTGTTCCTAAGATGATGTCATGATCTCCAATGTTAGTGACAAGGAATTCTGCTTGTTTGTCATGAGTAGCACCTGTGTGCGCTTGAATACGAAGTCTTTGGATGGTGCTAAAGCGTATTAGTCCATTGGCATTTTGTGTTCCATCTACATTTTGTGCTGGCAATGGTTTGGTCATAGTTTGGAGGTGCAGGTGGTGTCTTTGTGCAAATCGTTCGTGGATTATCATTCCCTCTGCTCCACTGTCGAGCAGGGCTCTTGCACCGATTTCTTTGCCACTTGTCTTCCCCACTAAGGTAACTTTCAAGGCAATGGAAGGGGAGCGAATATTCTTGGTAAAAACTTTGGGGTAATTGATTTCTCTTTGTATCATACTGATTTGGACCGTGTCCCTTCTCAGTGCAGAAGGGGGTCCAATTAAAAATCCATAGGAGCAGATCTTGGGCGGAGGATTGAGTCTGCAAGTGTTTCTCTCCAGGTTGTTAGTGATGCAACAGGAACGGGTTCCTCTTGCGCAGGGTTGATGTTTTCATCTTGAATGGTTGTAGCTCTGACTGTTTGGGGGTGAGATCCTTGTCGTTGGCATCCTTGAGCTGCTTTCTTTGCTCTACATTGATTTGCCATATGGTTCTTCTTTCCACAGTAATAACAGAGGTTGTTCTTGCATCGAAATTCTTTCTCTGCATCTGTGAGAGGTTTCCTTTCACTTCTGGATTCCCAGGGTCGTTCATTGGGCTCTCCTTGGTACAAGTTAATTTCCAATGGATTATCTGATCCTTGAGTGTTTAATCCTCGGGCACGCACAGAGCGTCCTCCTCGAAAAGCAGTGGAGTTGTATAGGTGGAAGAGGTTGTCGAATTCTCTTGCTGCTTTGACAAGGGCTGCAAGTGTAGTTGGTGTCGGTGTGATTCCCAATATTTTCTGATGTAAGGCCGGGTTAATGTTCTTCCTAAATGCGTACATCTTTGTTCTTTCATCGGTGGTAGCTCGTGACGCGTGGTGTGACCATTTCTGATACCATTCATTAAATGGTAGTTTTCCTTGATAATAGGTGTGCATGGTATTAGCGGAGGCCAACTCTGCTTCTGCAGGGATAAAGTGATCGGCAAAGGCTTTCTTGAAATCGTCCCATGACCCATAGTCTGCTACGGTACTAGCCATAGCCTTGGTGGTTTGTTCTCTAGCCCACGCTCCGGCGGGTGTTCCTACTTTAAAGTGGGTTAGTGCAGCGGCAACTTTCTTGCTTTCATCTGTAAAGGAGTCGCCATTGATGTAGTAATAATTGGCCAGAGCTGCCCAAAAGGCTTCTGCATTATCAGCCTTTCCGTCAAAGGGTTCTGGTGCCGTTCCGACAAGGCGTGGATTGCTTGACATGGTGGGATTCTGAGTTGTTGTAGCTGTAACAATAGGTGGGGCTGAACCTTGTAGTTGGATTCTAGTTGGAGTGAGCGTTCGAGGGACTGCTTGTGGTATGCTTGCTAGTTGTATGAGGAGTAGGTTGTTGGGTATTATGCCGAGTAGAAGGTCCTGGAGTGGTGCTTCGAGTGCTCTGAGCAGTTCCTAGGATAGCGGTAACTTCTTGAGGTGTTCTGGCTGAGAAATCGACTTCTCGATTGTTATAGTAAACCCAATGTCTTCTAGAACGGCTCCACTTGACTGGTCTGTCTAGGAAGAGGCCTGTGTAGTTATAGGGGTTGAAGTCTTGAACGTTTTCTGCTCCTGGGGCTGCCGCTTTAAGTTGTTCGGTGGTAACTTCGTCGTTATCGTCTTCGTATAACCAAGTGTCAGAAAGATTTCCGTGGTTGATAATAGGTGTGCCTGCAAATTTTCCTCGGTAACAGTGATCTTGGGTGTCGTAACTGAGGTTTTCAAATAGGAGTGGAATTAGATTTTCTTCTTCGTCAGTGATGTCCCTCCTAGTGCTCATAGATCTAGATGACTGTTATAGTCCAATGACCGTTGTTCCAAGGATATGCAATGGTGTAGGCTGGCTTTAGTCGAATGGTATCGGGTCTTCCTTGATGTTTTCTTAATTGGATTCGGGAGTATTCTTCAGTAATGCTGCTTTGTGTTAGAACTACTCGGGTTTTCCACAGATATCCTTCAAATTCTGCTGGAGAGATGGCAAAGTCACTTATTTCCTTGGTGGGGTGCTTGTAAACTATAAAGTGTGTCAGTCGTTGATGCCAAGCTTGGGTACAATAATTCTTGAATTCAATTAACTCTCTCCTTGAACGTGTAGGTAGGTTTAATGCTAAGAAGGATTGTTCTGGTAGGATAACAGTGTAAATCAGTATTCCTAAGATCGGCACTATCAGGGGATTCAACAAGGGGTGATGCAAAGGGTTGGATAGGTATGACAGGGGTAGGAATACGATTGGTAAACAAGGGTACATAGGCGTCAGGAGGGGTAGGAGGTAATGGTCTTTCAACAAGAAATCCTCTTGCGTTGGGAATTGCTTCTCTCTCAGGGGGTCGTTGGGATGATGCGCGTCTTCTGTGTCGAGGGGCCAGATTTATCTAATGGGGAGGTGGTAATCGCCCGGCGTCCACAAGGTAATTCTGTCAGGAGTAGGAGGTGTATCTGGTCGGAAGTCGCACATGCAATACTCTGTTTTGCAGTTACACCTTGCTGTCCATGGATTTGACTCAGTATCTTCTGTGCTGGCAGACCACCATTCTTGGCTAGTTGGGACAGTGGTTTGAATCGGTGTGAGGGGTCGAGGGGCAAGACTTGAGGCTTCTAGTGTTGCTGGGACAGAATAGTACGCAGGGGGACCAGTATATGAGGCGTCTGGGCTGGTAATTGCCCAAGGTTGATTGTAGTCTGCGTCGTATAACCAAGAGTTAGTTTCCCAGTCAAAGGTGTTGTGTATTCCTGGTACAACAGCAAGTTGGACGTAAGATTGGTTTTCCCTTTGTATTCTGTTAAGATGTAGGTGGTAGAACTGGACCGTGAGACGATAGTAACTGATGTATGTCCAAGCTAAGTAGAACAAGCAGTATCCTGTTCTCAAGGAGTGGATAATGATGTGGTGGCGTGGTTGAATAACTCTGGTCCAGAGGTTTAATTCACTGGTGCGCAAGGATTGGTAGTCGACTGGTTGTCCTTGGATGTTCTTTGCTTGCGCAAGGTGCCAATATAATAGTTGTTGTTGTGCTGGTGGTAGAAGTCTTCTAAGGGTTTCAAGGTATAGTGCGTGTTCGTCGTGGCTTAAGAGCTGTCCGAAAGGCAAGACTCCAAGGAATTCTTTAACAATAAGGTGGGGGAAATCCTCGTGAGGTGGTTCAACTTCTGGTATGTCGTGTAAGTTGGTTAAAGTGGTGACAGGGAATGCGACGGAGGTCCAAGTTCGATAATGATTTAGGCTTAAGACATGTCGAGTGATAGCGTCTTCTTCTTCGTCTTCTTCTAAGGCGTATTCTCGAGGCACTTTAGTTAAGGCAAAGGAAAAAGATTTATTCGATCTTTTATTGGAGCGTTACAAGGATGGTTCTTACTTTTTAAGAACCGTGCGCAAGATCTATGGTTTCGAGATGGTACCTCTCGATTATTTCAAGAGGGTTAGGAGGGATACGAGGCGTAAAACAGAAGCGAAGTAACTGGGGGTTGAAACAGATGGTGTCGACGGTATAAGTCGAGTAGTGACGTAAGGAGACATGGTTACTGTTCTCTTTGAAGTGTAAGTAACTGTACACGAAAGCTAGGCGTCCGTCCAGGAAATCGTGTACAATAGATAAGCAGAAGGACCCTTCGTAAGCAGGACGGTAAATGGCAGGTAAGGTAATGAGCTTCCTAAACAACGACGTATTAAAAATGTAAGCAATACGTCCAAGGGGAAAGTCAGCGTCTGGGGCGTATATCCCAACATTGGAGCAGATGCCGAAGGGGGTGAGATTGTACTGGGTGGCAAGGGCAGTGTTGGAGGGTTCTACTGCAAAAGTGTGGACGATGCGTGCACGAAAGGCGGTTGTGTAGGTGTCTGTGAAGGCGCGACGACTTAACTGGTCTGAAGTAGGGATGCGTCCCAGGTAGTCTTGGTGATTTAAGTCGTGGAGGGGGCGCCACTGCTCCTGGCAACAATTGGTGGTAGGGAGGACGAAGTACTGGTGTGGATGGAAGCGAAATGCTGTGCAAGGAGGACGGTCAAGGAAACCTTCAGGCAAGGGAGGTCAGTCCGCTTGCTGTTGCTTGTTC
Organism: Russula earlei; assembly: GCA_025769875.1. Taxonomy (NCBI): domain Eukaryota; kingdom Fungi; phylum Basidiomycota; class Agaricomycetes; order Russulales; family Russulaceae; genus Russula; species Russula earlei. The sequence goes on along the minus strand of JAGFNK010000218.1, from coordinate 76,657 downwards.
TGCGCAGGAGGGGGAGTGTTAACAGGGACAAAGTTGTCTGGGATAGGCTGGGGAATGCTGGGAGACGATGGTGGGGCTGTTGGGGAGTATAAGAGGCTGAGGGGCGAGGATGTGTCAACTGGGTCGATGTCTTCAGTGAGGATGCGAAGGGCAGTGCGTGGGGTAGGTTGCAGGGGAGATGGGAGACGCAGGGAGGTATTGACGAGAGTGGGGGAGTTGGGAGTAGACACTTGAGCGTTGGCTGGTCAATACAGGAATGATGAGAGACTGTCCAGATGTCAAGACACATACTGCTGATCCGTGTGGACTCAGGAGCAGGTGGGCAAGGGTCGGAACAGATGGTACGCGGCGTAGGCGGCGTTGAACAAGAGGACGAGCCAAATGACTAAGATGTACCAGATGGGGACTGGTACGTGTGACTGGAGGCAGAGGCGAAGGTTAGAAGCCAGTGCAATGAGGGGGCTTTAAACAAGGCAGTCGTAGAAGAGTACCTTGGAAGCGAGAGGAGTCTTTAAACTGAGCGGTTGCGGGGGAGTACCCAGGAAGATGAGAGTATCACAAATGGACAGTCTGACGACTGCCGTGCTTCATTGGGGCTTATATACAGTGTACAAGGTCGATTACAAAGAACTAGGACTATTCTAGACTCCTTGGTACCATCCAATAGGACTATAGAGGCATAAACTCGCTTGTGTCAAGCTTCAGGCTTACTGAGTGCATTACTGATCATTGTGGAGCGATGACATCATTATGATGTCACTGTGGAGCGCTTAGTGAGCCTATGAGATCATTGTGGAGTCGCTCAGTCAGCTATGATGTCATTGGAGCCTTGATGACGTCAGATGATTTATGCAACAGTTTCTAAGAGTTTGTGCCGCTGTTTCAGGTCCTTGGTGGCTGGGTGGCCATGTGGCTGCCACGCGATGATTACCCGATTAGGAAACGGGTGCCTGGTCGTGTTATAGTGCCTTTGCAATAGCGATATCTTGTACCACAGGAGGGATAGCCCAGAAAATGGAAGGGAGTCGGCAATGCAAAGCAAGAGAGGTCTCTCTTGAGTGAAATAGGACAATCTTCGGCCAGGACCTGGCCTTGGTTCGTAACACCTCAAGGAACCCTTGTGTTCCTCTTCCTCCTCTGCCTCTCTCTCATCGTCCTCCCCTTCTGTGAAACCAGAAGATCAACTCTGTCTGCGGACTGAGTCATTGTCTGACTCTGTCAAGACTCACTGTTGAACAATCCAGTTCAAGAGCGAGGGATAAGCTCGAAGACGAGTCGATAAACGTCCAAGACGGCGTGGGCAAGAAGTAGAGTCCAGAGTAGTAACAGATACCAGAGGGGTATTGTTACTGTGAGAGTCGAGCAGTCACGCAGAGGAGAGGCCAGGATAGTCACAAGGGGACGGTCCTTAAAGGAGTATCCCAGGAATGGAGAGTGCCGTAAACAAATGGACAGTCTGAGGACTGTCCGCTACTTTATTGAGCACTTATATACTACAAGAGAACTGCTAAATAGGGAACAAGTCATAACCTTGTTATCAAGCACAATAGAGTGATGAGTAAGAAGTCGGAGGACGCTTACTGAGCATGCTCAGTCATGCTCAGTAAGCTGCTGAGTAAGAAGGCTTCTCTTGATGAGTAAGAGCTTCCATTGCCCACGTGTTTACTGCTTTAGTGCATGTGCGAGCACCTGATTCATTTCCTGTTAGTTAGTTTAGGGCCGGTCATTTGAGGACTTGTAGTTTGGTTAGGGAGTAGTGTTATCCTATAAGGCCCTTATATAGTTCTATTAGGGTCCTTAGAGTCGACCCTAATACTTCTATTAAGGTACTTAGTATTGCCTTATAGTTCGTTCTATAGTTATTAGAGTTGGTCTAATAACGCGTTGTAGGGCCTTTGATACTAGGTTAGTGCCTATTGTAGAGCTCCTAGGGTCGTTCCAAAGGGTCCTTAGGAAGGCCCTAATACTGTCTTTACTTGCTAGAAGGGTTGCCTTTAAGTGGGGCTTGCTGTATGTTGATTGTGCCAAGAATCGCTCACGCAACAATGCGCGCGCGATATTGTGGACACCTCTACTCACCCCTTTTGCTCGTGTGAACAGGGTGACACCATAGAGGCTGGGTTTCCTCCTATAAGGAAGGGTCCTTCAAGGGCCCTCTCCAGGGAATGGTTCATGACAGACTCAGCCTTGAGACACTAAACCTTTGATCCGGTCTCTTTGAGCCAGCCCCCATTGAACCCTTGAACCAAGTCACAGGGACTTGGCCCCACTGAACCTTGAGCTAATGCTCTTACGGCTGCGACACCGTAACAGTACCCCTGACGCGTGGGTCAAAATTTTGATCCAAGTACCAAAAGTGTGGGGTGTTGTTCTGATGAACAGTGGCCTGTGAAGGAGAGAGAATGTGTCAATAGACTGTGTGAGCTTGTGTGTGGATTTCTGTCTTGGGAATTTACTAGTGGGCAGGGCCCATAACCTGTTGAATCGCGCAGTGATAAGGAAGATTAGATCATAGTAGATCTAATAAAAATGATATTCAGTTTCTGTGAGACAAAACTTTTGTGTCATATTTACCTAATAAAAATGATACTACAATGCGTAATCAGCTACTGATAAGATCATGAGATAGTAAGTACTTACTTCAGTTTCTGTGAGATGAAACTGAAGTATCTACTGTATGTATGATGCTCTTAAGTATCTGAGAGTGTCCCTAATTATTTTGTCTGTAGTAACTATCAAATTGTTTTCACAATCGCTATGTGCTAGCTACCGATTGTCTTAGATCATACTATCAATTTTGTTATCGTACACGTTTCAGCAACTTAGCTGAAACGCTTATGTGGTCCGGGCCTGTGGGCCACCCGGACAGTTTGGGCCGACGCATCAACGCTTCGGCTACTCTTTATCTCAACAGTCCTGCGGTCAGATAAAGCCGTGATGTCAGTCCCAGGAAGTTCTTTGATGTGATATGGACAAACCTTCCACAATCCACTGACGTTTGTCAAGTTTGCCTAGCCACCCAGATGACCCTCCGTTCCAACCTTGCGTACAACAGTTCTCAGTTCTCCAGCTCTTCACTTTTCACTCGTCTGCCTTGCCGGTCTGTCCCTCTTGCTGAGCGTGAGACCACAATAACTCTTTACGAGACCAACATCTGAATCTTTGTTACGAGGATATGCAAGTGAGGATGTAGCGCGAGGGTGTAAATATGGGAATGGTGGAAAGAGCGTACATAGATGTGGAGTGTCTAGTCTTGATGGAGAGCGGATGATGGGCAAGTGAGACATCGTAAAGGTGAAGACAGACGTGAAGCTCCATTGGGATAGCGAGGACGGTAAGACGAAAGACGTAACGCACTGCGTACATCACTGTACCTCATGGGTATAGTCATAACAAAGTCATTGCAACAAAAGATATAACAACGCATTAAGAAAATAAAAAGAAACTGAACAGGGGGTTACGCCTGTCATACCATGGTCGCTTGGGCACTTGGGTGCTGATACCAACGGCCGCGACGTGATGCCGAGAGAGAGTAGGCGAGTCCTCCCCTGACAGGGTGCGAACTGACGCGGTGTGGTATGGCCCAACCAGAGCCATGGCGCACCATGAAAGGAAGGGAAAAGGGAAGGCCATACATGTGGCGTAATGCGGCATTGCCTGTTTCATGAGCAGCGACGGGTATCAGCGGGATGATACAATATAGATGGATGTGCAGGCGTACGGGAGGGCCTCGCATGGAAATCAGAAGGCCCTGCGCCACGCCAGATTGCCAGTATATACGCCCAAACTACAGAGAAAAGTAGGGCTACGCCGGATGTAAGTGGAATGATGTCGGGGAATACATGGGCTCTCTTACCTGTCGTGAAGACAGAAAGAAGGGCCAGCTCGAGATGAGGATGGGCGATGTGTGAGAAACTCAATGTACTGAGAGCTAAGTGCTTGGTCGAAGGGGTTATAACAAGTGCCATGGCCGGGTCAACGGCCACTGTGATGCAGATAAAGGTAAGGGCAAAAGCAAGGGACAAACTCGTCATATGACGACGAATGGAGAGAAAGGAGGATATGGTTTGATGGAAAAAGAGGGGCCGTAGGGTCTGTATTTATACAGGGGTGTCTCGATGACACAATGATATTAGTATTGCCCAAAAGGTACGAGGCAGTGGTTGATAGTTAGGGTTTCCGAACGTATTGGCGTGTCTCTTTGACGCGTTTGCGAGATAAACTATGGCCTCGACATGAGTTTGAGTTGGCTTCTCTTGCGCCACATGTTGTACCTGCTGCCTTACGGAGTATTTTTGTGGGTGTTTGGAGGTGAGGATCTCATCTCGCCTCGTACGGGCAGAATTGAAACCAGATCGTAGTCCGAACACTGTGGCCAGACCCCGGGGACTGCTGAGCCTGTGCTTGGAACGTACCTCGGCCATCCCGAATGGTAACTACACTAGATTGGGTGTACCTCACACGCATGTTCTCCTCCCAACGTGGTACCCACGATGTTGGATCCCGTTGATGTCGTTTCGCAGTACTCCAGGTAGTTGGCGAAAACCCACAAAATGGAGTTTCCGAAGCCAACAGGTGGGTGCCGGATCATCGATCAGCAAGCGATTTAATTCCGCCCGATCATCAGAGCGCCCAACCTCCACACCCCCCCCCCCCACAGGTCACGGCCCCCTCTCTCGAATCGCCATCGGCCAGCTCTCGCTGTCTCTGATCGCTTCCTACCGAGAAAACCTGGCTCGCAGGTGCAATGTCACCCATTCCGGGACAAATCCCATTGGGTTTCGACCGACTGACGGATCCTAGGAGCTTAGGATCGGCACGGTTGCCACGAGCGGGCAAGCGAGTGGCCCGTACTTGGCAACCGGCCGACCGGGATTGCCAGAGCTCATCCCGATTTCAGTTCGCTAATCCTTTTTGTGTTCATTCAAAAGTGGTATCGCTTCTACGGCGGACTATAAACGGAACCTGACGACTCGCAACACGAGCATGGGGCCTCCCACCACATATCTCCCCTGGGGAGGAATTTCCCAGCCATCCCCTGTGGCCAAAATACCACATCACCGACCGACCCTTACGAATTGAAACGATGCAGTACATGAGAGTAGATCGCTGTGCAGTGAGTCATAAGTCAACGTCAAGCCCGAAATTTGCTTCCGCCAACGGATCGATCGCTCATAAAAGATATTGAATTACCCCCATTGCAGATCTGCGACCTCCTGCAGTTTCTCGATCGCAACATCGATCGTCACCATCAATTGTCTCCGGGGATACGCAGCTCCGCCGAGAGACTGTTTGGCTCCGTAGCGCCTTGCGCTATCGTATTTCCGCAGCCATATTGGACCCCCTTGGTCGGGCGGGCACGACGCATGCCTGGCCAACTGACCGGATCCATTTCCTTTAGCGCTTTCACTCACCGACTTTGAAGTATTTAAAATATGGTTTAAACAAACTCCTGTTGCCACACGACACAGCACACCCGAAGGTTTAATCTATCTTCCGATGTTATGTGGCCAAGATGAGTTACAACTCTACTCGAAGAAGGTTCCATTCTTCCTTTTGGCTCCGCTCTTAATCTTCTCACCCAAAATGTTCCGATCCATCCCAACAGATTTCACTGGGGGGGGGCTACGTTTATTGCTACGGCGGGCGCATCTTGTTCCCAGATTTTCACTCCCTGTCTGACTGCCATGTCATCGTGAGTGTTGTCCGGCTCTCATTTCGCGCAGACGCAGGGACAGAAATATTGGAAATCGCCAAAATAACCAAATGACGGACATGGAGGAGATGGAGATACTTCACGGGAACGGAGTCATCGCTGATGATGATACCCCAAATTAGTCGATCACGTGATGACGCGAAGCATTTGCAGCAAGCTACTTGGACACCTGGGCTGGGACGTACAGAGGGAGCAAATTGCTTCGGGTGACCCGAAGGACGAGGTCTCTGTATTTCAAACGCTTGTTTGGTGCTTTTTGTGTGTGTGTACATGTGTGTTGTTTTTTTGGTGACTTGCAAAACTGCCGCGTCTACCAGTCCATACACCGAACTCGATAGTGGTTCGGTCTGAAATCGGATTGCGTGCTGTGCTCTCTTTTTTTTTTGGACGAAGCTGTACAGTTTTCTCACACAGGGTAGAGGGTTTATCTCAACCACCGCACGCCCGGGATTAGAATATGGTAGATGGTGATGGGGAGGAACGCTACATTTGACAAGACAGGTTGTGTGCAATCTCCTGGGACATTGTATCGTGACTATTCATTTCGTGTCGGATCAAGCACGATTTACAAGCGACAACATCTATGGCCGAACTACACAGGTGATGGTGACGCGATAGGCAAATTCCGCTCGAGCGTGCGATGAGCACCGCCCCGAGAGGCTGAGACCCTCATAAAGCGTACCCTCTCAGATCGAGGTCTGGGAGCGGTTGAAACCGGGGCTGAAGGACCTCCCCTAGGGGGAGCGGTGCCGTGCTGGCCTTCGTTGATGCTGAGAGAGGCGATCGCGGCTTGAAGGAAGGCATCCAAGCGGGAGTAGGAAAATCGCTGGGCTATGGTGTGAGGAGCAAGGACGAGCCCTATGAGGAAAAAAAAAATAGGAATGTAGAAGGCAGAAAACGAGAGGGAGAAGAGCTCACAATGGATCCTGGTGACGAGCCTATTGACGACCGCCCGGCGCGCCACCCAAAGCCAGGTAGTATACAGGGCGAGGAGCCAGACTTTTTAAGGCGTCAACCACGGGATCTCTGTCTCTAATGGAGTGATAGGAAGAATCTACGGCTCACCGAAAGCAAACATGATATCGAAGTTTCGCTGGTCCTTCGTGCCGGATGGGCTGGAGACGGGTTGAGAGCTCCAATCTGTGCCAAGTTTGTGGGCTACAACCGGGAACGACGAGACTGGGCAGGTTATGAAGGAGGAGAGGATGATTATTGTGATTAAGAAAAGGGTCGTGTTACAACCAAGGGATGAGTGCATGTGGGCTTTTGTTGGGGGGGAAGGAATTGGTAAGAGGAGAAGCGAGGCGGGTAGTGAGGGGTTATATGGGCGTGTGTGGTAGCTCCGTGACGCGAACAAATAGATTTAATTCGTTGGTGTTGAGATCTTGGAATCCTGCGGTGATCTGCGTAACGGAATAACTGGGGAGCCATCGCGACTTACTAGGACATCCTAAAATTGACGGGATTGCCCGATCTATAGGGAAAATGGCGGGGAAGAAGTGAAGAAAAAATCGAATCCTTCGATAGTTGCGGAACGGAGGGGAAGGAGACTCCTTCGGCGGGCGTCAATACCTCGACGCTCCTACTGATCCATCATCCATCGTCATCTCGGACCTCCCAGCTATCCAGAACTCTTGTGACCGTCCCTTTCGACGTCGTCGTCCCCTGCGATGGGGCGATGAGTAAGAAATAAAACAGTGAGCGGATGGCCTGTGAAGGGGGACGTACGCCTTTGGAAGCACAGAGATCCCATCACCACTGTGCGCCGTGATAAATTTATCATTTACCTGTCCGTGGCTAACCTGTGGACTCGAAAGGATCATTGGCCGGGCCAAAGGTGCATAGTTTGTATACAACGCAATCAGAGACGTGGCCATGAGAGGATAGAGGTTGACTCCATGCAAAGTATGGGCGTCATCATTATCCACTCCGGTGGCGGCCCTTATCTTTCCTCTAAAAGCAGGGAACAGGAGGCCGGGGAACGGGCTGTAAGTCCAGTGATTGCCTATCATCTGGCCCTTCACGTTCCCAGGGCCTGGGAAGTACGCCGTCGCTTTTGATGGGAACGCTACGCCAGGAGACATTGGCCCTGACACCTGAACGCCCATCCTCACCTCTCTTTATCGCCGTGAAATCCCTAGGACTGGAGCGGAATAGCGGTTTCGACGCCTTCTGGCCCCGGTTCTGAACAGAGCCAGCCGATGCGCAACGCTTAGCGCCGCACGAAAGACAAGTTCTGGCACTTTGGGCCTTCTTCGATCGTCGAATCTTATAGGAAAATGTGGGTAGGTCCCCTCAGCCGAGAGCTTCCGACGTCCTGTGATGTCCTCTGTCCTCGTCAGAACGCCGTTTCAGTTTCACGTTGCGCCAGCCCGAAAATTTACATCCGTTTGCGGTTTGGAGGACGCCTTCGCGAGAAAACTTGGACCTTACGATATTGCTGATGCCAAGCCAGTCGAAGAAGATGATGAACGTTCCTGCTTTGCCGAGGACGGCGATCATGAACAGCCATGACGTTCAGTCCTGCGCGGAGTGTGCGCTCGCTGCGGGCTGCGGACAACGGGCCCGGGCCCGAGTTGTTCTCCACGAGCCGAAAATTTTCAACCTCAAACTCCATAATCAAGTTTTTCTTTTTTTTGCCCAACCTTAAGTTTTTTTACGAGGGACCAACATATTATACTGCCCATCCCTACTCACCTCCACCATGGTATTTATCCCTCAATTGACTCTTGACCTGTACCACGTCAAACTTCAAGTTTTTGGACACCGCACCTCACGTGGTGAATCTACCATCATTCCGGAGCACCTAACCGTCAAGCTCCTTTTGGTGTAGTTATCACGATTTGTGAGTAACGTGTCACATCTCTGAGGAGTTGAATAACGAATTACCATCTCCATTCGTTCTCCAACATTCTGACTTCCATCCCGACAATCTCCCCGACCACGGTGAATCCCTTCTCATTTGAAATCCGACCACCTATCTGTGGATTGTCAAGTCTTATCCTGGCTCTTAAAGCCAACCCTGCCACCCGATTTCGCTCAACAAGGTCGAAGATGCAGGCGCGATCCAACCATGGCAGAAACAGTTTTGCCCCCTTAAGAGCACTCCTAATCGTCTCAAGACTACTGCTTGTTTAGTTGCATTTCGTGGACCGGGAGTGGTGAGTCGCAATACTTGTCCCTCTGTTTACGGCCACAATGATAACGCCAGTCATTTTCCAAGATGGAATTGACTGGGAAGCCCGTCGCTGCGTAACGTCGACATTCTCACCTTAATTTCGTACATTGATCTTCGTGCTCCGTGAGCACTCGCCAAAGATCTCTATAATCAGACTCCTTTCTCCTCGCTCCTCCTGGTATGCAGCGCGATCCGATCCTCAAGTTGCCCTACCCTCCCTCCCAGCCTGTGCCGACCAGCTACAAGCATCGATTTCCATCCTGTCATTGCGCTGTACACGAACATGAATATTTCATGTGGCAGAGCCAGAGAAGGATATGGCTGTGTTGAGGCAGGTTTGGGAGAGTCGGATTGGACGGTTTTTTTCGTCACAACAGTGTGTTCATTACATGGTGGTGATGGATTAGATCCTCAACTTTTTTTTTTTTTTTGATTTGGGTCTACCGCTTCGCTCCAACTTGAATTGCCTGCGGTTTCGTCAGAATCAATGCTCGACCGCCAACTATGTGCGTGACAAAGAGGCGGCGAAGCGAACAGCGTGACCCTTGCATCTGTAGTGGCTGCGCCGTGCACGTCTTGCGCGGTCACCGAACTTTTCCGTGGCATGTAAACGGATGAATTTTATCGCCAGTGACAGTGAAACCCATGGCATTTACTCTTCACGTCTATGAAATGTCAGGTTCAGGGTCATTCACATGTCCACCATAAGACAAATCGAATGCAGTGTCGGTTTGGGGATGCCCTCACCCTGTACAGAATCCCCGTTGGGTAAACCGTGTCTCAGGATGAAATTTCACAGCACACACGACTGAACACGGGGAATATGGGGCGGTGCTCTCGCGAACTGCTGAAAAGACCGATTCGGGCAGTTGGCTCGTCAGTCACATCATGGTACAATTGCATACTCGACTTTCCATAAACTCAAATACTTGTACATTCCGTTAGATCCATGAGGCGAAAATACAACTATGCTGATGAGGACTGGACCGCGGAGGGTCACGATGTGAGGTGGTTGTGGTCACTCGTCTAACTTTGACAATCAAACGTCCCGGCGACCTCTCCAAGCTAAGAGCTTTGCGCGGGGAGCTCGCGGGAAGCGGCCTGAATGGAGGCTGGGGTATCGCCTCCGTGCGTATGGGTATTGGAGGCGGGGGCGGGGATGGGGACGGGCACGGGCACGGGCACGGGGCCGTTGTCAGTGGTCCCAGCAATTACCGTCGTCTCCGCTATCCACTGGAAGAGATGATCGAATGTGAAGAAGGAAAGCCTCTCCATAAAAACGTTGTGGGCGGTGCTTAGCTCTGCGTGTAAAGAACCCAATAAGAAGGGGACGGGTGTAGGTAAAAGGAAAGGGGCAGTTACGGTCCATTACGACGCCCAGCAGGGCGAAGGACGAACGATCTCCCATAGACAAATAGACAGCGAGAATGAAGACGAGGAATACTAAACGTGGATAGCGATGAGAGCCTGACAGAGGGTAGAAAGGGCAAGGGATGCACTGAGGGAGAAAATGACATCAAAAATTACGTTGGAGGTCATGTCAGTCGAATCGGAATTGGGGGGAGCCAGAGATTTCGTGAACTCTTGCGCGATGATTGGGGCGGCGGACGTCGGAAAGGTGACGAGGGCGAGGAAGGGGATTAGGCGCTCCATGACGAGTGTTACGATGTTGAGTAGCGATGATGGTGTTAAGTGTTCTTGGTTTGACGGGTGGGGACGACAGGTGGACACGGGGAACGAAAAAATTTTCAGATCAAAAAGCGCTCAGAAAGGGGCTTATAAATCATCCAGTAAGTCTCCGGGATAGGAAAAACCACTCACAAGGACATCGAAATAAATCACGGTCCCGCTTTGGGACATCGACTCACGGCTGTGTCCCTCGTGGACGGCTTTGCACCGCCGAACGAATGACCCTCGTGTGACGTCCATGGACCGGGGGGACCATCAGAACCCTTCATGAGAGGAAGGGGAACTTGGCATAGGTAGAGTGGAGGGACAGGCAATGCAGACACAAGCATGTAGCATTTGGATCGCTTCACTAGAAATCGGAAGCCGGGAATACACGTTCCTGTAAGCGCCGGCCCCACCAAAAACCTTACTCACCTTTGAAGATCATGATCGCAAGGTCCCTTCGACAAATCTCCGGCAGTACACGCTCAACCGAGCTCCACGACGGTGCCTTAGCTTACCGTATGCCTTGGATTCCACTCGATCAGAGGTTGAGGGCTAAGGGGGTGGATCCAAGGCTCGAAGGCTCCAAAGTTCGCATCAAGTGTGCGTTCTTCAGAGTGTTCCACCGGCCGTACCGTGATGTACTGTCAACGTTTGACAGCCCGGATAATCCACGCTAGATGATCCGAGGATTGCCTTGACGAAATTCCAGCCACCAGGCCAACCTGGGAAGATGCCTTGGGCTATCAAACGTCCTCCATCCCCGTCCTCTAGCAGGGGGAAAGATGCGTTGTGGGGCCTATGGATGCGCCCATAGACCACTGAAGTCTGAAGAACATGAGGTCAACTGTGGACACCCGAAGCTTCACCAGATCAGCTTATCGTGTCCTCGGATCACCTCGAGCTTTAAATGACCACGCAGTGCATGCGTTTGGGGAGCCCTGATGATGACTGCAAGAAAAGACGGGTACCAATAACTGGTGAGCCTGAGGTCTACTCGAACTGGGGAATATTGTGATACTTCGGGTCTTCGGGTGAAAATTCTATTATGGCGATCGTCGATCCGATAATGAAGGTCTGCAGGTCACCTTTTGGCAATTCCATTTCGCGCGACTGCTAAGTGAACCGTGAGCGTTGTGAAGTGAAGTGAAGGACATGGACAACGGCACAGGCTCAGTTTACCGTGCGGCTGCCCCTGTGCTCTTTTAGTTTCGACCACGTTCGTCTCCCTTCGAATTCGCAACATGCCTTCCCTCGTAGCCGAACAACCTTCATCCGAACATATCGTCGCCATCGTTCAACTTGAACCTCCCTCCCTCTATATTCATGCCAGACTGTTCTATCCCCCTTCCCCCCTCGTCTCACGCCCCGTCAACGTACACAGAAGGGCCAAGCCGTCGTCGACCCGGAACTCCTCGATCCCCGCTTTCTTCGTTCAAAGCCCCACCAGGTTTGGGTCCCTCGCAGCATCATACTGCGGCCACCTTAGAGATCGTCGCCCGGGACAATGGCCACGCAACGCTGGCAGTGTCCCATCCATCGAGTGCCTCTCACTCGTCAGCAATTTCAGCCCGCTCTCATCGTTCATCCATCATCTCTCCGCGTCCTGGCCTACGTCGCGCCAAGTCACACCATCCACCCTCGGCTCTGACGGAGATCGACGACTCCTTCACGTTCATACCCCTAGACTCCAACGATGACGCAATCGCATCATCCGGGTCCACATCCTCGATTCCTGTGGTCATCACTTCTGTGTCATCCTTTTCTCGAGTTTCCGAAAACACGACGTCACTGAGGAAGCGAATATCGTCCTTGGCCCATTCTGCCCTGGTTTTCTTCCGTCGGAAAATCGGCTACCTCCCAACCCCCCGACTTCCCACCGTCAACTCCTACAGACCGCCGTCTCCCAAGATTCGCTTCGACCTCAATCGGTCGCTCTCCGGTGCCTCCGACAACACGTTTCTGTCTACGGCGGACAAACTGACGCACAAGTGGCCTCGCCCGCGGTCTTTTCGATCAATACCTCCCGGACTTGGCACCAGTCCTTTTCTTCCTCGCCGTCTACGGGACTTGAAGGGGGTTGGGCATTGGGGCCAACAAAAAATGGAGACCGTTTTCAGGGACGGTAGGGGGTTAGGGATGACTTGGGTCGGTCAGTGGACCTTGCACAAATGGTGTTTACTTGCAAGTGTGACGACCGTCTTCCTACTCGGTCTGACATGCCTTGTCGTTTCTCTATTGACTTGGTTTGCTGGTACGTCTGCAAGCTGTCTGCCTCTTGCACACGTTAATAATCGCTCATACCTCGACTTGACAGCTTATCCCGTAGCCCCTGTTCTCCTCATTACAGATTCGCCTGCTCTCGTCTTGCTCACGTTCAGTTCTTCTCTTCTCCTGCTTGCTTCAATGGTGGGAATTACGGGGACATTCCTGAATTCTCGCCCCATTATTGCAGTCTATGTCCTCCTACTCTTTCCCTCGTTCCTTTCTTTCGTCTCTGTCGGCTATGTCACCTACAAAAAGGCACACTTTTCTCTGGATGCGAAGGTCAGCGAAGCATGGCACTTTTGGTACTCTCCTGGCGCGCGGACCGTCTTGCAAGGTGCTCTTGGTTGCTGTGGTTGGGGTGGGCCTCTTCACGGTGCCGCCGCATCGGGCACATGTTATACCCGCTCGCCACTTCCTGGCTGCCATGGCCCCCTTGTCCGCTTTGAACGTGATCTCCTCGCCTCTGTCGCAGGGACAGTATTTTCTCTTGTGCCAATTCACCTGGCAAATATTTTTGTGGGTCTCCTCTGTGCAAATCATGTGACGCACCGTTTTGGAAAGGGTATCACACCTGCACGCTATCGCCTAACCGCCCGTGACATTTATTCTACGTCATCAGGCGACAAACATACCGAACTGCTTATTCCCCCGTTACCCGCGCCGAATGCCTTCGCCGCCTTCCGAGAGGACAGGCAAAACAAACCAATTCACAGGCACATGCATGGGAAATTCGAGTCTGAGCGCAACGGATATTCCTGAAAGGTTTTGGGGAATCTGGCTCGGCTGTGCGATACTCACTTGGAAACCATGTGTCAGCTGGAGGGCTCAACTAGTACAAAGTCCGGAGTTCCGGCCTCTTTCATATTTCCTCTTCTGTTTTTGCTTTCTCCGTGGCCTTATTCGTGCGTGCGATCTTTTTATCTTCCGAGTCACAATCCGTCATTGGTTCGGCGTCGTGTACCCCCGTCCGTGTCGACGGCCTTCGTCCCGTACCGGTGCTTGGCCGGGGCGTATTGACAGATTGCTGGCGCCATCTATCACCCCACACATCACAAGTTGAATTTGCCCTGTTTTTCTCTTTTAGTCTTAAGCCTGACTCAAGGCACACGTCCCATACCACTTTATAAATGCAGTGTAAAGCTCCCTTCCATCCCTCCTATCGTGTTTTTCTGCGACTAGGGGTTTGCAGGGCCCGGTCCGGCTTCATAGGGCTTTCCGGAGGACAAGGTCGGGCTTTGTTAGATGGCTCAGGCTTGGCTCAAGTTTGGGCCATGGCCAGCTGTGGCTTGTAGGAGGAGAAACTCTGCATCGCACATTATTTAATATTGTGTTGAAGATTGTGTTGGAGAGGATAAAGAAATTGATGAACAAATATCAGACATAACAAGTGAAAATGTGCTATGTGATCGAGGTGGGGCAGGCAGCATGTGGGATGTGATTAATGGTTCCAGGTTCAGTCCTATGACTGAAAAAAGGCCAGCAACTTCACTGAACTGGACTAAAATGGACTGGACTGCCAGTTGTGGTTGCATGCTTTTCTTATACTGCCTGGTTGTCACTCCACCAGGTTTATAAGAGTGTTCCACAACCTATAACAACCAGCTGCAACTGATTCACAACTGAAGTTGCATTCATATAGAAAGTAAGACTATATCAACAGTATTTCTCCATCAGGGAAATCTACATCAAATATCTCTAAATGTCAGTATATAGGAGAATACCTTGATTATTGGTATTTCAAAGTGTCATGACTGTCATTGGATATTTATTTTGAGGACAGATATTCTATTGATTGAATATCAACATTATCAGCAAATTGTCCCTACAATATTTCACAGTAGTTTAGATTAGATGAGACTGTAGGACACTGGGGCTAGTCATTCACCATCTTTGACATGTCAAAGAAGGCTGAGAACTAAGGCTCCAACTGTTTAGTATACATTTACTTGCTGAAGGCCAAGTATACATAAACAGTTGCATAAACAGTATAACCATCTATAGGTTGAATAAACGGTATATACATGGTTGAAGTGCTACTACTAATTTTTTGTTCTGTTGTCACCATGTTTTTGGTGCAGTGTCTTTGGTGGCATCATCTCAAACAGCCCACTCCATCTCCAAACCTTTGTCAGTAGTGCCATCATGATCATCTTCTCCTTCAAAGAGCTGTGTAGATTGTTGCAAATGTGTTGGGATTTTGAGAAGACTCACTCAACAGAGATGCTAGTTGCAGGAATAGCAAGTTAATCACAAGCCATCCGCACAATGATAGGGAATTTGCTCATGTGGATCTGAACACAGATCATCAGAAAGATATAGGTGTTAAAGCGTAAATGAAGTACTTGTTGAACTGGAACCCAAATGGATCAAAAAGAAGGTGAAGACCTTCATACAAGGTTCTAGATCTGCTCATAGATATTACATGTTAGACAGAACAACAGTAGATATGCATATGGGACTAGGGTTACGTACACTACACTATCTATCACAATATGCAGCCTTATGCAGCATCTGGAACATTTCCACATCACATGTCTGTGAATGCGCGATATAGTGGACACCTGTAGTCACCTCTTTTGGACTTAGGAACAGCCCTGGGTCATAGAGGTATAAATACCCTACATGTAGACAAGTATACACATCACTCTACACCCCAATATCACTTGAGCATTTAGCACAACCTCTAAGGTGGGTTGCTTAGCCTGTTAGCTGTGCTCTATGCTGTGCAACAGTACTCACCTTCCACCACAGGAGTGGATTCAACAAAACCTCTTGAACCAATGGCTCATAGGGTTTTTCCGGCCCGGCTTGGCCTGAAAGCCCCGGCTTTGGATCGGCCCGAGGTGGCTTTGGCTTTCTAAAACCCCAGGCCGGGCCAAAGCTGTCAACCCCGGCTTGGCTCCGGCTTGGCCCGGCCTAGGCCACGGCTTTTGTACGTAAGATTTCTGTATGTGAGCCCGCTGGCCACATGACTTGTACCAGGCCTTGCGCGCCATGCGTTCACTTTCCCTTCGTCTTTCATCCCACTCACATCCCTCCTTCCAACTATCGTCATTCCTTTCACCTCACTCTCCTTTCCTCGCGTTCCCACTCTCGACATCATCCCCACCGCGTTGCCCACTTCATGTCAGCAGACTACGACAACGGCTCAATTCGATCGCCGTCGACGTCACTCGCCTTGCCGCTCAACGCCTTCATCCCTTTGGTCTTCAAGTTGGAGCACGGCTCCTCCCCACACTTCGACCTACGGCACGACGCCATCGCCGTCCGGCTGCGCCTCGTGCCCTCCCAAGACTGTCCCTCAAGCATCGTCCTCGCGTCCGCCACACATCTACGCACGGACCCGTATGACACATTTGACATCGTCACCATCGCCTTACCCAAGGGCTCGTTGCCCACAGCGCCTCACCCATCGTCATTGCCGCCCTATTCGAGGGCTCGCTGCCCATAGCGTCTCGCCCCCGACATCATCGCCGCATCGCCTCGCGCTCGTGGATTCGCAGTAGGAGGACTTTAGAATAGCACTTTTGTATTTAAATATCAAATATATTATGGAGTCGTTATGTTCTGGAGAGCATGATGAGGCATAGTAAGAGCATAGATTATACATGTGGAATGA
The DNA here is from genome assembly GCA_025769875.1 of Russula earlei. Classification (NCBI taxonomy): domain Eukaryota; kingdom Fungi; phylum Basidiomycota; class Agaricomycetes; order Russulales; family Russulaceae; genus Russula; species Russula earlei. Next base: position 60,205 of record JAGFNK010000218.1, on the reverse strand, counting down.
GTGAAGTCCAGTGTACAACATGGTACGCTGCGGGACGAAGTGATCTAAGACTGAGGAAAGGGATTACAAGCAACCAACGCAACTGAGCATTGCACATTGACATATAGGCCACCAAGGCTTACATTGTACATGTACTTGCCTCAAGCAAATAGGAAGGTTGAGAGGGAAGCACAGATACGACGATGAAAAACGACAGGGAACAATGGTGTGTTAAGTTGATAAATTAAAGTTTGATGATTACTCAAATGATCAAAGCTGGGGCTTGACGGCCCGGCTTTGGCTTTTCAAATCACAGGCCGGGCCAAAGCCGTCACGAAGCCGTCACTTTGGCCTGGCTCAGCCCAGCCTATTTCGGCCTGGCTTGGCCCGGCTCACGGCCTGAGGCCGGGCCGGGCACATCCCTAATGGCTCATCCCTCTCTCCTTCTTCCCTCTCAATCAGGGCCACTTCAAAGTTAAAATACCTGGTCAATTCATCAGCCAGTTCTTCACATGGAGTGCACTTCAAGATTGGTATTGTTGTAGCTGCAGTAGTCAGTCACTGAAAAGAGCATGCACTGGCAAGAAATGATGGCATCTTCACTACAGGTTTCACAACTGGTCTGGGGACAACAGGCAGAGCGATTGATGTTGGTGTCTTGAGGTAAGTCTCAGCAATATATTTGAAAACATCCTTGGTGGTTCTGACAGCTTCCTCTTGTCATGAATGCTCTCAAAGAGTCCATTCCATTAAGGGAACTTCAAAGGGACTTAACAAGGAATGCATACAACTATTAACCAGCAAGACAATGGTGCCAAGATTGACTCCAGTTATATCTCACATAATAGTCCATTACAAAGGATTGAACCCAAGACCCTTGATACAGAAGCCAGCTATGGCCTTCTGTGGAAAGGGGACTAAACAACAAGCATTATACACTTACAAGACAATGGTGCCAAGTTCAGCTCCAAGTTGCCTTGAAAGATAGCCCACTGCCAGGATTGAATCCAGGACCTCTAACCAACTGGACCAAGTGCTCATGGCCACTGAGCTACTCAGCCTTTACCACAGTAAAGTGGTTCAACCCTTATAACCACTCAACACATGAAATGAAAACTCAACCTGGAGACTCCCAAAATAGAAATTCACATGCCTCAGCCTCCAAAGAAGAGCCAATGAGATTTACTGACTATATTAGTAAGCGTAAAGTACAGCAAATGAGCCATATACTATCACCTATGGGGAACTTGCCATTCCACTACCATCTCGCCGATTTCATTTTCCCCTGTATCTGCTCAAACAACTCCATTTAAAACTTTGTAGTTATACTATTGAGTGCCATTAATGTCATTCTAGCAAAGAAAAATGGAGGTCCATTGAGTGGTTTTCGAGTAGTATTTTGGCTGGGGGTCACACCTGCATCACACCTTCTGTCATGGCGGAGTGCGGAGTTTGATTCCAGCTGGGTGATCACCGTATGCTGACTTGGAGGAGTCTGGTCACTGCTGTTTTATTTTATCCTCTTAATGCCATGTTACAGGCAGTCAGCACAAGACCATATGTATGAGCAGCGGCTACAGGCAGCTATAACAATGATATATATTGATCCTTTACTTTTACTCGTGCAGCACTGGCCCATGATGTGAGCACCGCATTCTGTACATAGCAAGTCCTGGATTTCACTCAATAATGCTACTCCATTACAACTGTTTTCCCTACATTCATCCCGGGTGGACTTTAATTTGGCATGTGTTACATGTCTGTTACTTTCATGACATTTGTGACTGGCGAGATGGTAGTGGAATGGCGAGTTCCCCATAGGTGATAGTAGTTCACATGAGCTCTATACAATGATCACATGGACTCCAAGGACCATTACTCATCACTGAAGGCCTCCTTACCCAGCAAGTGACTAAGTATGACTGAGCATGCTTACCAAGCACCCCCAGGTGCCTTACTCATTCAGCTATTGTGCTTGATAACAAGGTTATGACTTGTTCCTTATTCAGTAGTTCTCTTGTAGTATATAAGCACTCAATAAAGTACCAGACAGTCTCCAGACTGTCCATTTGTTTGTGGCACTCTCTTCCCTGGGATACTCCTTTAAGGACCATCCCCTTGTGTTACACTGGCTTCTTCTCTGCATAACTTCTCTGTGCTACCAGTAACAATACCCCTTTGGTATTTGATACTGCTCTGGACTCTCCTCCTTGCCCATGCCATTCTAGACATCTACTGACTCATCTTCAAGCTTTCCCCTTGCTCTTGAACAGGATTGTTCAACAGTGAGTCTTGACACCTCTTGTGCAGCAACATCATCTGGATCTGTGGGGGCTGCAAACCACTGGCTCTGCAAACATGGATGTAAAACTATGAAAATATGATATTTGCACTTCAGGTTGAGAGGACAACACTTACCAGTCCCAAGGATATAAGAGTGGTGCAGTTTTGTGGGGATAGGGTACTTCCTAAGCTTTGCAAGGCCCTGTTCAGCAGCTTGCTGTATCTTGAATGAGTGCTTCCAGGAAATTGAGATGGCCTCAAGGTGCTTTTCCATCTTCTGATAAAGTGGTAATACAAACAGAATTGTGGGGACTTGGCTGTGCAACATCTGTAGGGTCACCTCTGTGAATGGCTGTTGCCACAGTAAATATGATTAGGGAAAGACATAATGACAATGTTGTAGACCATACCTCTAGAATGTCAAAAAAGTCTTCCATTTGTTGTCATCCAACAATAGTGTTTGCAGACTGGGTGTCTTCATCAGCAAACCACAAAAAAAATTCCCAGGTTTTCGTTGGTTTCCGCTGGTTTCCCAGTTTCCGGAAACCAAAAACCCAGAAACTGGGAAACCTGGTAGACATCATGAAGCACACTGGAAAACAATTCAAGTTTTCTATGGTCACATCAACTGTCTGAGTGAGTGACGCTGGCACCTTGCACTGGAATGTGCAGACAACAATGGTGATGATGAATCCCTTCATCGTGCTGATGCCTCGATGATATCTGCATTCCATGCTGATCTGTATATACCTGAGAGTCCCCTCAAGGCTTAGATCCATACCAGCTCAAATCAACTTCCAATTACATGTAGAAACAATGTATACCCTATTTCTGACCATTTTCAGTGATTTTTTTCCTACTATACTATAGTTCTACCAGTTTCCATACTTTCAACAGGTTTCTGTTAGTTTCTTAGGTTTCCATGAAAGATACTCTCAGGTTGTTTCTGGGAAACCAGACATGGGTTTCCCAGTCTCCTGGTTTCCCGGTTTCTGCTGGATTTTTTTGGTTTCCTGAGGTGAGAAACCAACGGAAACTAAAATCCATCTTTACTGATGTTGAATACCCAGTCATCAATAGTCTGCAAAAGGAAAATATTAGATGTCATAGATGCACACAGTTTGGTTAAGACTGACTTCATGTAGGAGCTCAGCTTGATGAATCATTGCATGTGTATAATTCCAACATGTGCAAACATCTCAGACAACTGCCAAGGCCTCTTGCTTGTCCTTTTTCTCCTTGTTCCTTTTGTGATAGACTGAGCCTGCACATTTCCAAAATTTCTTTCACTACTGGGGTGACAAAACAATTTTGTTCATGATGTAGCATAGCTAACATGGACATTAGTATGCTGAAATATGATAATGTTGAGGCACATACCTTTGATAGTGGATTCTTTGTAGCCTTCACCTTCTCTTCTTCCTCCAGTGTGATGTTGTCTTCATCGTCCTCCACCTCATCCTGAAATTCTTCACTGTCCAACTCAATCTGATCAGGGTCTGTGTTGATGTCAAGATGTAATGGCTGTTCCTTATTGAGAGTATAATGATCAACTTCACCAGGATTGTCTGCTTCTCTGAGTGCAGCAAGTATGGCTTGAACCACAAGATTGACAATGTGGCAAATGCAGTGAATGTGTAAGTTGGGTGACTGAGGTATCCCATATTTAGCCAAAAGAATGCAAGCAACAGTCGAAATAATAACATCATTGACAGAGGCATTGTCAGTAGAGATGCTGATGCAGTGTGGATCAAGGTAAGCTGCTGCCATGACTAGAGACATATGTTAGACTTATCTTATCAAGACTACCAATGTTGCATGTGCCATCAACAAACACCTTACTGACATACAACCCTTCATGCTCTTTATCCTCAAGAGCCTTGAAATTGATCACACACTCAATGACTTCCCAGTCATCATTGATGAAACACCCAACTGAACATGCAAAATGTATACACCATCTGTGGTATAGTCCACATATCAGTTGCATAGGCAATCTTGTATTTGACTGCCTAGAAGGACTCAGGGAATGAGAAATAGAGCTTTTCTGGAAAGAAATACCCACTGCAAATTCACAAACAACTTTTCCATTCAGCTCCTCAAAGATGTACACTAGCTGGTTATGGACTGTTGTATCTGAGGGCAGCTGATATGATATCTGAATAACATCTGAAGAATTGGTGCTTCTCCAGTGGTCCATGGAAGACTCTTGTCAAAGATCCAGGCCAAAAAGATGCAAAGAAACCCTTTATATGTGGCAACAACCTCTGGATTCAGCTTTCCCTCCTTCAAGTAAGCCTCCATCATCTCAGCACTATGTTTCATGTGAATTTGTTCCTCACTGGTTGGTTCATCATTTTTCTTGTCATCTTTTGCTCCTTTACATTCTATTACGTTCCCAGCAAGATTTTGTAGTTTTGGCAGCTTTGGTTCCATATCAAAAGTTATATCCACACCATTAACAGTCCTTGGGAAGGTGTGTGTACTGTTTGACTGGTGGTAAGCATCCCTGTTTGCTCTCTATATGGTTTCTGACATACCGATGACAGAAGCAACACTGAAATTCCCAACACTTTTGGCCCAACCTCTCCACTATAGCAATAGGATCATGAAAGTGTTGCATGCTTGTGTTTCCAGGACCATGGCATGCAGATCTTTGCTCCTCCCTTGGTTTCACACCCCTCGACACCTTTCTCCCATCTGACTAATCACCAGAAATTATATCAACAAGCTCTTCCTGTGGTGTACTGTGTGCTGTCTTGTTTTCTGGAATTTTCTTTTTCAGTGGCTGTCCTTTTGGTTGGTTATCAGCCTTGTGCTTTCGTTTCTCTTCCCTTTTCTCTTGCTAATAGGCATTGGAATAGATCACCAGCCCTTGAAGTGTTTTTGTCTCCACCTACCAGTTCATGGCCAAACTCAGTCTTGCTAGTAACCTCTTCCCCATCACTAGTGTATATATATTCTGGTGCCTCATAATCCAGCACATGGCTATGTTTTGGTGGTCAGTATGATTTGTCCTTTGGCTCATCATTGATATCCTTTGTCATGAACCATTTCCCTGAGAGGGCCCTTGAAGGACCCTTCCTTATTAGAGGAAACCCAGCGTCTATGATGCCACCCTGTTCACATGGGCAAAAGGGGTGAGTAGAGGTGTCCACAATATTGTGTGCACATTGTTGTGCAATTGATTCTAGGCACAATTGACATACAGCAAGCCCTACTTAGTGGCAACCCTGCTAGCAGTATAAGACAGTATTATAGGCTTCCTAAGGACCCTTGAGGATGACCCAAGGTGCTCTACTACCGGCACTAGCAAAGATACTATAGGCCCTATAACACGTTATTAGACTAACTCTAATTGTTACGAACCAAGGCCAGGTCCTGGCTGAAGATTGTCCTATTTCACTCAAGAGAGACCTCTCTCACTTTGCATTGCCAACTCCCTTTCATTTCCTGGGCTATCCCTCCTGCGGTACAAGATATTGCTATTGCAAAGGCACTATAACACGACCAGGCACCCGTTTCCTAATCGGGTAATCATCACGTGGAAGCCACATGGTCACCCAGCCACCAAGAACCCAAAACAGCAACACAAACTCTTAGAAACTGTTGCATAACTCATCTGATGTCATCAAGGCTCCAATGACATCATGGCTGACTGAGCAACTCCACAGTGACCTCATAGGCTCACTAAGTGCTCCACAGTGACATTATAATGATGTCATTGCTCCACAATGATCAGTAATACACTCAGTAAGCCTGAAACTTGACACAAGCAAGTTTATGCCTCTGTAGTCCTATTGGATGGTACCAAAGGGTCTAGAATAGTTCCAGTTCTTTGTAATTGACCTTGTACACTGTATATAAGCCCCAATGAAGCATGGCAGTCGTCAGACTGTCCATTTGCAATACTCTCATTTTCCTGGGTACTCCCCTGTGACCGCTCAGTCTAAAGATTCCCCTCACCTCCAAGGTACTCTTCTATGACCGCCTTGTTTAAAGCCCTCGCTACACTGGCCTCCAGCCTTCGCCTCTGTCTCTTGCAACATCTACCAGTCCCCATCTGGTACCTCCTTGTCGTTTGGCTCATCCTCTTGTTCAACACCACCTTCGCTGTGTACCATCTGTTCCGACCCTTGCCCACCTGCTCCTGAGTCCTTAGTGATCAGCAGTATGTGTCTTGACACTAATAACCTCAGAATGAACTATAAGGCAATACTAAGGACCTTAATAGAAGTATTAGGGTCGACTCTAAGGACCCTAATAGAACTATATAAGGAGCCTTATAGGCAACACTATTCCACTGACAAATACCCCAAGTCCCCAAATGACCAGCCCTAAACTAACTAACAGTAAATGAATCAGATGCTTTGCATGTGCACTAAGCAGTGAACATGTGGACTCTGAAGGCCCTTACTCATCATTAGGAGCCTCCTTACTCAGCAGCTTACTGAGCATGACTGAGCATGCTCACTAAGCATACCCCGACTTCTTACTCATCCATCTATTGTGCTTGATAACAAGGTTATGACTTGTTCCCTATTTAGCAGCTCCCTTTTAGTATATAAGTGCTCAATAAAGTAGCAGACAGTCTTCAGACTGTCCATTTGTTTACAGCACTCTCTACTCCTGGGATACTCCTCTAGGACCATCCCCTTGTGTCACTCTGGCCTCCTCCCTGCATAACTTCTTGATACTACCAGTAACCATACCTCTCTGGTACCTGGTACTGCTTTGGACCCTCCTCCTTGCTCATGCAGTTCTCAACATCTATTGACTTGTCTTTGAACTTATCCCTTGCTCTTGAACTGGATTGTTCAACAGTGAGTCTTGACATCCTTGGTCTTGACACCAAGGATGGGTGCAGTGTCTGATGGGGAATTGACAAAATGACTGCATGTGTGGAGCTCACTTGCAGATTGTTACAGCATTGCAGCTGTTAGAGCATTAGCTCAGGGTGAAGTGGGGCCAAGTCCCTGGACTTGGCTCAGTGGTTCAATGGGGGCTGGCTCAGGGAGACTGGTTCAAGGGTTTAGTGTCTCAAGACTAATGACTAGTCTGCAGACAGAATCAATCTTCTGGTTACTTCACAGAAGAGGAGGACAGTGAGAGAGAGGCAGAGGAGGAAAAGGAACACAAGGGTTCTCTGAGGTGAGCTCACATCAAGCAGAGTAAAGGCCAGCACAACAAGTTGTGATTTGGGAGAGGGTACAGGGCAGGGGATGTGACAGGTGATAAAACAAAGCTAAGCTTGGGGCATTCCCCAGCTTCTACAGGCACTTAAATACTGTATGTGTTAAGATCGGACTGATCTTATACCGACTCTTAGTGAAAGAGTTGCTTGATTTAGTTCAAGCACTAGACTTCGATCCCTTTGATATTATCTCAGGAAGAATGAATGTAAGAGAAGAGAAGGACCTCTTTCACTTAGAGTTCTTCAATAGAGTTGTATAGAGTGCAAACAAGATGATGGTTTCTTGCTTTGAAAGAAGTAAGTTGAGCGTAAGGCTCAACTTCTCAGTACCACAGACTATTTATACGATATCTCCATAACTACTGATCCGATTCGTACAAAACTTGGAGTGCACATAGCTGAGAACCAGTAATATCCAAATACGTAGAGCACAATTTGAGAATGTCAGAAATGACTCACACGTGAGTCATTCTTTCCTAGTATCTGTCATCAATCAGTAAGTAGTGAGTAAGCCATTACCAATCAATCAGTAAGTGGATCAATAAGTGATCACTAAGACAGATGAATAAACTCATATGAGTAAACAGAAATGAGTCAGCAGAGCATAGGTAAGTGGATGACAATGAGGAGACACAAGAATCCTAACAGTATGTAGCAAGGCTGTACAGTACTATATGTGGAACAATAGATAGAACTAACCCAGTAGCAAAAAGAGATTGAACAATAGATGAAACACCAAAGATGAAACAATAAGAAGTAATCACAATCAGGGGATGAAATGGTAACTGAGGGAACAAGGGTAGAGTGTAAAATAAGAACAAGGGTCAGTGACGAACCAAAAAAGGGGGTAGATCACATCACAGATAGCAAGGCACCATTCTTGACAGCCTCACCATCAGGCTTGGAAGCATCTTTTGGTATGTTGACTTTTAGACTAGGACATGGTTCTGCATTCAAGACAGTAAGAATCTATGCTGAATCCCTGAATTCAACACTAACCTTGACCTTGGAGGGGTTTCATCATAGCTTCAACAATTTTAATATAAGAGTCAAGACCCTGAGCACAATCAGTTGCATTCTGCTTTTGCTTTTTGTCATTGGGTATGATGTTTTTTGGGTCAGGGTTGTCTTGGCTGTGCTGGTTAGACATGGGTCACTGAGATGCTCAAGCCATAAATCAAAAAAAAGAGTACACTCAGTATTAGATTTAAGCTATTAACCTTAGGCTATTACATTTGTAGATTGTCATATGATATGAAAACTGTTTAACTGTATAAGATGGTTATGTAGATGGAATGGTTGGAGCCTTACTGAGAACTCAATCTGTGCTTCCTTTGTTTGGCCTTTTCTACCACTAGAATGTTGTTGTAAGGGCAAAAATTAACAGGAGCAGGAAAAATTGAATGGACCTTGCTTTGATATAGATCTGATGCATCACAAGGCCTGTTATATTTTACCCCCTTATTGGTTTGTCCATAATCCCTCCCCATTATTATTTCTCTTGTTATCTCTGTTCCTGTGGTTACCGTTTCATCCCTTGATAGTGATCCCTTATTGTGTTTCACTTATTGTGTTTCACTTATTGTGTTTCACTTATTGTGTTTCACTTATTGTGTTTCACTTATTGTGTTTCATCTATTGTTGAGCTACTTTTGCTGTTGGTCTACCTTTACTTATTGTTCTGCTTATGGTACTGTACAGCCTCGCTACATACAGTATTTAAGCGCCTGTAGAAGCTGGGGAATGCCCCAAGCTTAGCTTTGTCCCATTTCCTGTCGCATCCCTTGCCTGTATACTCTCTCAATCACAACTTGCTTGTGCTGGCTTACATCTTGCTTGACCTGAGCACACCTCAAGGAACCCTTGTGTTCCTCTTCCTCCTCTGTCTCTCTCTCATCGTCCTCCTCTTCTGTGAAACCAGAAGATCGACTCTGTCTGCGGACTGAGTCATTGTCTGACTCAGCCTTGAGACGCTAAACCTTTGATCCGGTCTCTTTGAGCCGGCACCCATTGAACCCTTGAACCAAGTCGCAGGGACTTGGCCCTACTGAACCTTGAGCTAACGCTCTTATGGCCGCGACGCCGTAACAAGGCCAACTGGTCCAAGTGGAAAGAGTGTTATTGCTGCTGCTGCTGTCATTGTTGCCATTGATCCTGTTGCTGCTGTCATTAGTGTTTTGCCCAGCCCAGCCTCAGGCCAAAGTGATGGCTTCATGATGGCTTTGGCCTGGCCTATGATTTGAAAAGCCAGAGCTGGGTTGTCAAGCCCAAGCTTGGATCATTTGGGTTGGGGTAATCATGCATTGTCAAGACACATACTGCTGATCACTAAGGACTCAGGAGCAGGTGGGCAAGGGGAGGAACAGACAATAGGCAGCAATGATCGCATTGAACAATAGGACAAGCCAAACAATGAGGAGATACCAGATGGGGACTGGTATGTGTTGCAGGAGACAGAGGCAAAGGTTAGAGGCCAGTGTATTGAGGGGCTTTAGACAAGGTGGTCATTGAAGAGTACCTTGAGGACAGGTAAGGACTTTAAACAAAGTGGTCGTGGAGGAGTACTTTGGAAAGAGAGTATCACAAATGGACAGTCTGACAACTGCCATGCTACATTGGGGCTTATATACTGTGTACAGGGTCAATTACAAACTTCAGGGACTATTCTAGACTCTTTTAGTGTCATCCAAAAGGGTTGTGGAGGCATAAACTCACTTGTGTCAGACTTAGGGCTGACTGAGCATATTACTGATCATTGTGGAGCAATGACACCATAATGATGTCACTGTGGAGTGCTTGGTGAGCAGATGATGTCAGTGTGGAGTTGCTCAGTCAGCCATGATGTCATTGGAGCTAGATGATGTCATATGAGTTGTGTAATGAGTTCTAGGAGTTCATTCCACTGCTTTGGGTTCTTGGTGGCTGAGTGGGCTGCTGTGGGCATGTGGCTGCCACATGGTGATTACCCAACTTGGAATGGGGTGTCTAGTTGTGCCACAATGCCTTTGTGATGATGATATCTTGTACTGTAGGAAGAGTGGTCCATGAAATAGTTAGGGACAGATGTTAGAGACAGAGTAGGGGGGGTCTCCAAAAATTTTGTCCTGGGTCCTTCTGAACCTGGAGGCATAGCGCATTGCACTATGAAGGTGCTCCATGTGTCTTTGCCTTTGGTGGAGCATAATCCACCACTGGACTGGTCTGAACTGGTCCAGCACCTGTTGAGCAACCACAGCAGACCAGTCTATACCAGTCCAGTCTGTGATTGCATGTAATGAAATATATGATGGTTCACAGTTGCACCCCAAGTGGGCAAGAAACCAGACAGGACAGGACTTTCAAACACTAGCTGATAGTGAGGACCTATTTGGTACACAAAATTTCATCCTACACATCATGGAAAACATCTCTACAACAAGAAAATGTGCTAAACCATGGTGCAAAAAGACTGTTATCTATAACATTGCTAGTCTCGGTTCCAGACATTCTATCTCCGACGGGAGAATCCGAGGGAGGTTGAATCAGAGTGCGAAAAATAGATGAAACTGTTCGAGATAGAACGTCTGGTGACTTTCGTATGGGTGGGTGTGGGTAACTGATCATGTGACCTTGTTGCATCCTATCTATGTGGTATATCGACACGTACATTTGTACTCATAGGATCATGTTGGACTTGGACCATCCCATATATCCAGCTCTGAGTCCCAGTCGTCAAACTGTGCCTCAGCTGACAATCCACTATTCTATTCAATATTACCCTCATCCTGTGCAATATGGTGCAGCATATCCAGTTCAAGGATATCCCCCTCTCTCTTTTATTCCATATCATCCTCCCAGCAGTTAGAAATGTGTTCGCGTGGTGAAATCGTTACATGCTGTAAGGTGTGTGAGCCCACTGGCCGGGAAACTCACATGACTTGCACTCGCCCCCTCCCGCGCGTCCATCGCCCACATGTCCTCCTTCCCTCTCTTTCATCTTTCTCTCTCCTTCTTGCATTCCCCTCTCGACGTCATCACTTCGTTCCCCACTCCGCGCCCGGGAACTGCGACAACGGCTCAAGTTGATCGCCATTGACGTCACTCGCCTCGCCACCCAATGCCTCGTGCTCTCTTGCCTACATCTATCCCCTGCGCCACTAGTCTCCTTTATCCATCTCATGCTTTCCCCCCTTCCTTGTGTTTATGTTCTCGCCCCTCTGGGACTGACTCTCAAGCATTGCCCTTGCCTCCGCCATGCGTCTACGCACAAGACCCGAATGACGCACACACGTTGTCATCATCGCCTTACCGGAGGGCTCGCTACCCACAGCGTCTCGCCCCTACATCATCGCCGCACTGCCCCGCGCTCGCGGACTCAAAGTTGGAGGAACAGGACACCTTTGTATATAAGAACAAGTAATTACCATCTCAAATGTAACAGATTTAGCTCAGGAAATTGAATCACGTCGTCCACACATCCCCTCTTGCGCTCGGGTCCGACACATCTAAGCATTGTGTCCCGGAGCACGACCTTGCTCTCGGTTCCTTCCTGTCCCTACCCACCCTTGGATCAAAGCTACTGATTGCCCAAAGAAACAAAGGAAGATTGAGGTGTAGCTTATCCATCAGATCAAGAACCTGTAGCACACAATTAGAAATGTTGCTAGAGCCGTCCAGGAATTAGAACCTGTAGCATGCGGTCAGAAATGTCGCCAGTATCCTCCAGAAATTGTCGACATCGGTCAGTTTGTCGGATGTGTGGGTCAGATTTCGGGGCTCGTTCAGGTGCAGCATCCTCATGTGCTTTGTGGTCAGAATCTGAAGTGTCACCGTCAGAAGGGACAGTGGACATTGCAAGCGGCAGGCTGTATGCACAGGTACGCATCGATATACAAGTATGTGGATAGTAGGCAACAAGGTCACATGATCAGTTACCCACACCCACCCATACTACGAAATGACATTCTATCTCGAACAGTTTCATCTATTTTTCGCACTCCGATTCAACCTCCCTCGGATTCTCCCGTCCGAGATAGAAACGTCTGGAACCGAGACTATAACATTGCTAAATGTTGGGCAAAGGTCACATGGGTCATAGTGGGCGGTTTAGTCATCCGGGTCCGCGCGAGCCGCCGTTGCTCTCCACGTGGAGACGCCGGACCGCAGAGGGCACCCTCATGGACCCCGGCCGTGACACCGACATCTTCCCGAAGCGCTGGCCCTTGTCTATGCCTCGGCGCCATCTACACCACCATCGCGTACGGCGCTCGTCCGGCGTCCTCCGAGTCGACCTTCCCTAGACGCAGACGTAGACACAGGGCCATGAATCAGCGAGGTATCACGGTAGACACTAATCCCAACGCCCATTTACAATGCAGCGCTCCGATCCCCAAGGCGCGCGCGCCACTCACCCGCACTGCCGCACACGGTGCATGCCCCTATTTGCGGTGCTAATTTCTGTGCTGACGACATGTTGGCCCTCAACTGGTAGTCAGGGAGAAAGTGGAACAAGACCGTCAAAGGCGCACTCGCTGCAGCGTCCTATGTCGCGGTCAAGGACGGCAGCTGCGATACGGACGGAGGGTGGGTGAGCATAAGTGATGCGGGAGGCGCTGACTCTGCTGGCACGTGGACACCATGCTCGCGGATGGAAAGGGTTGACAATTCAACGTGCCCCTGGTGCCTCCTCTTCTCTCCCTCCACGACCGGCGTCATGCTGTCACCGCGTGGAAGGGTCGTTTGGTTGGGAACTATCTCTAATATAAAAAATCCCAAGAACTTTACTACGACTCACTAGAAGTCGCTAGACAGCAGGAGGCCGCCTCTCCCTTCTCAACCCCTTCAACCGACACCTAGGAGTCTGAGCAACGCTTAGGTTCGGACACAGGGGCCTGCGCGCAGGTATGGGAACTGGGAAAGAGGATAGCGACACAGTCGCAGGGGCCTAGCATCCCACCTACCCAACAAGACCACAACTATCACCCTAACGTGCCTTCCTAGGTCCTGTGTCCGTAAGTAGTTATCATGTGACCGCCTCCGTATAAATTCCGGAAAAAAAAAAGTACAAGTCGCTAGACGTTACTATACCTCGTTTCTAGTTATCTCTAGCCTAGGCATTTTCAATACTATTTGGGTAGTTTTTCTGATGTACGGTCAATTGCCGTCACAAAGCAGGCAGGCGAATAGGCGAGTAGGGGTTCATATTTCAACAGATCGGACCCATCCAAGTTGAGAACTTGAACGTGTCGTGCCGTGCAACAAGTCCCCGGAGCCCCGCGGACTCTTCCGACCCTCCTTCAACAACCTTACCTTTTACCATCATCCCTTCGCCTCTCACCCTTCCCTCGATGTGATGACATACACAACCTTTCTCCTTCCCTTACAGCTTCATCTCCTAGCCTCATACGAAACTGAGGATGGCCTCGTTGCCGAATCAGCGTTGGGTAAGTGCCTCAACCCCAATTTCGCCATCCTATTCCTATTGACAAAATTTCAGGCTTATGCATGGGAACTTTGCACATACACTCACAATGGACGATGGGCGCCCCCTGTATTCTCGCTCGTCAGTTGACGTCTTGTGGCATTTTGACCACCATTCGCAGGGACGTGTGCGGGCCCTCAGGTAAGATGGTTTCTAGACAGCTATTCCTCCCTTTACACCCCAGCTCCAACAGGTTCTGAACGTACGATGTGGTTGTCGGAGTCAGGATCCCTGCAGGTCTGTCTATGCCCCTGTATCGCTGCTTGCCGTCTGGATAACCCAGTTATCTGGGCCTTGCGCTTCCTCCGAGTCTTGAGGCATTTGTGGTACCATCCCATCCTCTGTGACTCTAAACTCTCGTCAATTAGGTCCAAACTCACGAACAATTAGAAGGAGGTCAGCTCATCTCATTGGCATTGTTTCTTTTTTGCAGGCTTTCATTGTCGTGGAAGTATGTTGCGTGAGTGGTAACATGTCACGTGCATCATCCAAATGGCGTGCAGGTCAGAGTCCGAGTCCTAATATCCTGCAGCACACACATCCCTCTGCTCATACCTTTGTCTTCATGCTATGGATCATAGCAATCTATTCCATGAATTTACACTTCACGTGGTCAGCAGCGAAAGCCAATGGTCGCACGCTGATTTGAATCTTGATAATTGGACACAGGTACGCCTTCCAAGGTATCTACTCTCATAACTTATGTCAACATCAACGTAGATTTCGTTGGCGCAAGAATATACAACCTTGGTTAACGCTCCTTCGCAACCAATTATGCCAACATCATCCCAGAATTCAGTCACGCAAACCGTATATACGCCTCCCCAGTCATGGGCGTGTCCTAACTGTGATAGACGCTTCCAACGCAGGCAGGAGAGAGATCGACACCTCCTGATTCATCTCCCATACTCAATTTACTGCCCGTCTCTGCATTGTGCATGGAGGGGTGCTCGCACGTACGGCTTTGCAAGACATTGGAGGAACATACACGCCAACTACGGTCCAGTTCCTCAGTGGCAGCAAAGTCAAATCTATGACCCGGCGAGACTTGTGAGGTTGATCCTTTGTGGTGCCTTGACTGTCGAAGATGCGGCATCGATTGCATTGTCAATTGTCGCACTTAGGGCAATGGAGTTGGACAGGGTGGATCTATGGCAGAATGGGTGGGGTCGTAGGAGGTTTGGGCAGTAAGTTTTATGATTTGGCGAGTGTCCCTCCCTTCCCTACATGTTCTCTATCTCTCCGATGAAGATTCGGTCTGCACCACTGTGTGCTTTGTTCACGTTTCAATGGTGAGGACTTGAGCGCTTGTTACTGTTGCATGTCAGCCCCACATATTCTTAGTTATGGTATTAAAACGAAGTCCGTGAGTAAGTTTTTTCCACTGAAGAAGTGTTCATAGTTTTGGGATATAAGTGTGTAGGATACAAATCATCTTATGATCTATGTCTTTCTACCTGACTGGTCACGAGTTTCTTTCCCATGGCGCCATTTTTAGTCATCCATCCCCGTCATCCCTTCCCATGCATCATATCAAGGCACATCCTAGCTCTAAATCTGCCCTTTCTCAATTATAACAGTGTTGCCAATTGTCAACATCCTTGTCATGTCACCACGATGCGGGGGTAGCTGTGGTGTTGGATTCTGATTCCAGGACTCAGATATACCATGTAGACAGAACATAACAAGCGAGGCAGTAATTATTGAGTGCTGCTGGGTGCTGGGCAGGCATCACTCTCAAGACTTCAATTCTTGATGTTTCAATGTCCCATCTCCATCATGAAGTATTCTGTGAAACCTCACACCAAAAGATTTTTTGAAGCTGTGCTCCTCCTATGCACAGCTGGCCCCTCATCAATCCCAGGTTCCAATTTACAGTATGCCAAAGCCATGGTGTTTATTATGTGATCCAGATTCATGACACTAAAGGCCCCATATGCTTGTCCATGCATACTTGTCACCATCAATGTACCACATTGGAAAATTAGGAAGGGGCAATACAATCATGTAATGTACATAATTCATCAGTAAATTCACATAAAACTTTTTGAGCTTCATAAAGACAGTATACAGTCAATAAAGTCAAAAAATGAGAAGCCATTTGGCTAGGCCCCCCACCCTGAAAAGTTATGGTGTGGAGGTCAGCTGTAAGGCTAGGAAAGCCCAAAAAGTGATCTAAAGTTCATAAAGCACCAAAAAGATCCATCAAGACAGAATTAGTGTAAGACCTTGACTGCATTGCCCACCCCTCACCACTGACCACATGCACCACCATGCCCCAGCTCACACAACACATTCACATCTCAAGCCTTTCATCATGGCCCTTGACTGCTTCACTCAGTCCCAATCCTCTGTTTCCCTTTCACCATTCCCAGCTTCATCCTCCATCACAGCCATGGTCCCTTGTCACCAGCTTCCACCACCATCTCTCTGTCACCCACAGTCATTGTCATTGCTCTGCCTGCCCCAATGGCCCCAGCCCCAGCCCCAGCCCCTCCAGCTGCTGTCTCTGCTTCACTCACCTCCACCACCATGTCTACACCCATTGCCATCACTCCTGTGTCCTCAGTCCTGCCTGCCTCAGCCTTAGCTTCAGCCCTCACACCCTCAGTAGTACCATCAGTTGCTGTCCCTGCTTCACCCACAATCATCACAGCTGCTGCCTCACCCTCATGCTCACCCATTGTCACCTTTGCTGCATGCAATTCAGCACTGACTGCCTCAGGCCCAGCTCAGCCAGCCACTGCTGCTGTACCAGCCCTCACAGTCTTGTCTGCCACCCTCTGTCATAGTAACTAGCCATGTCAGTTCTCAAGCCTGAAGAAGGGTTTGGTTAAAGAGACAAGCTCAAAGAAAGAGACAATTCAAGTTTCTCAAAGAGCTTCCCTGCAGCAGTCAATAATGTTTTATGCTAAACAGATTATGGCCAGTAGACCCTTCCTAGTACATTTGGTCCATTGAGAAGCTAGGGTAAGTTGTCTGTGATATTCAAGGGGGGTTTCCCACAAGCTATATGCACTTAGGAACTCTGTTACCCTAAGCAATGCAAAGAGAAAGTGAGTAGATAGAGGTTTGAAGGAGAAGAGCTCTTCTCAGTAGAGTGAAGAGAGACTCTTAGGGAAAGAAGGGATAGGTAGAGTAGAAGGTAGACAAAGAGTTGATGAGATGGAGAGATGTGGTAGGTTGAGAAGAACTACAGAGAGTTTGAAAAGGTGAGTGTGATGGGTGTTTGATGTTGAATCATGCAGTGATAAGGTAGATTAGATTGTAATAGATCTAATAAAATGATATTCAGTTTCTGTGAGACGAAACTACTTGTGTCATATTTACCTAATAAAATGATACTACAATGCATAATCAGCTACTGATAAGATCATGAGATAGTAAGTACTTACTTCAGTTCTGTGAGATGAAACTGAAGTATCTACTGTATGTATGACACCCTTAAGTATCTGAGAGCATCCCTAATTATTTTGTCTGTAGTAACTATCAAATTGTTTTCACGATCACTATGTGCTAGCTACCAGTTGTCTTAGATCACACTATCAATTTTGCTATCATACGCATTGCAGCAACTGAGCTGAAACGCTTATATGGTGTGGGCCTTGTTGAAGATAGACGCAGTATGTGTGATTAGATAGCAGCAGATGATAAGATCGCAGGCAGATCTATCAGACAATAGTTCAGTTTGGTTGACACAAAACTGATATAAATAATGTACCTATCAGACAATAGCTACAACGCGTCGTCAGTACTGTGAGATAAGATATCATAGTGTAAATACTCACTTCAGTTTGGTTGACACAAAACTGAAGTGATCTATGTACTTTGTGGCGTTCTTAAGTACCTGAGACTGCCACTGGATGCAGTACAGTTAACTACCATCACGGATCACTAAGTAAGTCCGAGGATCAGTTGTAAGTAGCTACCGATTGTCCTAAATCACTCTATCAGTGTAACTAACGCATGCTGCAGCATATGAGCTGAGCCGGTGATGCCTGGTCCGGGTGATCCGACGCATCAACGCATCCGAGTTGTGATCATATCACAACACACCTGAGACTCTGGGCAGTGCAGATCTCAACAGGCCTGTGGGCCACCTGGACAGTTTGGGCCGATGCGTCAACACTTCAGCTACTCCTTATCTCAACATTTGAGAGATGCATTTGGAAGGTTTTGAGTTGCAGGCAAATATGAATATGTTGGTGTTGAGTACTCACTGCTGGGCCAATACTACAGCCTGCAGGGCCAGTTGGTGTAAGCAAGGTAGATGTGCCAGACATTGAGGATGATGAACCTGACAAGCAAAAGCTTGGTCCAAAGGATGAGCCAAATGGGAACAGGGACAGGGACTGTCATGAACCATTTCCCACAGAGGGCCCTTGAAGGACCCTTCCTTATTAGAGGAAACCCAGCCTCTATGATGCCACCCTGTTCATATGACCAAAAGGGGTGAGTAGAGGTGTCCACAATATCATGCGCACATTGTCACATGATTGATTCTAGGCACAATCAACATACAGCAAGCCCTACTTAGTGGCAACCCTTCTAGCAATAAAGATAATATTAAAGGCTCCCTAAAGACCCTTTAGGACAACTTCAAGTGCCCTACATTGGACACTAATGAAGATACTATAGACCCTAAAACATGTTATTAGACTAAGTCTAATGACAAACTATAAGGCAATACTAAGGACCTTAATATGGATATTAGGGTTGACTCTAAGGACCCTAATAGAACTGCATAAGGGACCTTATAGGCAATACTATTCCACTGACAAATACCCCAAGTCCCCAAATGACCAGCCCTAAACTAACTAACAGTAAATAAATCAGGTGCTTTGCACATGCACTAAGCAGTGAACATGTGGACACTAAAGGCCCTTACTCATCATTATGGGGCTTCTTAATCAGCAGCTTACTATGCATGACTGAGCATGCTCACTAAGCATGCTCTGACTTCTTACTCATCCATCAATTGTGCTTGATAACAAGGTTATAACTTGTTCTCTATTTAGCAGTTCCCTTGTAGTATATAAGCGCTCAATAAAGTAGCAGACAGTCTTCAGACTGTCCATTTGATTTGTGGCACTCCATTACCAAGGGTACTCCTTTGTGACCACCCTATCTAGTACATGCTGGCCCTCTCTTTCCACAATCACCTCTCACAGCCAGTACCAGTCCCCCTCTGGTACTTATTACTCATTTGGACCATGCTCTTTGCCAACTTTGTCCTTGAATCCAGTTGACTCATCTCCAAGCTCTTGTCTCACTCTTGAACTGGATTGTTCAGCAGTGAGTTCTGACAGGGACCTGGAGGAGTGAGGGTGAAGCTAGGGTTTACTTAACCTTGCAGTCACACTGGAGTACAAGGGGATGGGAAGAGGAACTGTAATATGCAGTCACGAAGGAGTACACAGGGAAGCAAGGGAAGTTTTTAAACTCTGCTGTCTTGAAGGAGAACAGAGGGAACAATGGTACAGCTGCAGTTGCAATGGAGTACAGGGGGAGAATCACAAATGGACAGTCTAAGGACTGTCATCAACAATTGGTGGGTTTATATACATAACAGGTGATGGCACACAGACCATCTGACTAATACTTGAGGGCAGATCTACTGTCCTCCTACAGGTGCATTCAGCAAACAATCTCCTACTCATGTGTAGGGTGGAGTTTGAACTTAAGTCCATTTACCAGTAAACAGACACTTCTGTTGACCAAATGATGAAGTCTTGTGACCCTGGACATGTTTGGTCCTGTGACCTGAGCATGTCCTGTGACTGGGATGCTTGTGACTCATGGGTTCCCTGTGACTGGGACTCAGATAGTAGTGCTGCTGTGCACTGATGGGTATGATGGCCCTGGTGGGATGAAGCAGCCTAAAACCATCTGATGCTGTTGCCTGATGCACTCTTGATCATGTCAACTTTGTGGTGTATGTCCTTCTGAGAGGGAGTTGGTAACTGGGTATTGGAGAGCCTGTGGATGAGGTCTTGGAGTGAGGATGACAACTTGGTCATTCCATTGAGGGTAAATGTAGTCATCATATGATGTCATGGTGGTAAGGCACTGAGGGGGGTAAGGAGCAGTTCACAACAGTTGGGCAAGAGTAGGTTAGATTCTACAAAAGATCAAGCTTTAGGCTTTGGTCTCAAAGTACTGGGCTGATATATACAGGAGAAGCACAGCAATAGCTGCACTTTGACTGTGCTACTAGTATAGTAGGAGTCATAATAGGTATGAGTCACAGAAAGAAGGCCACAAGTGAGTCAGAACCAAGTAACTGTGCTGCACAGTAGGTGCACAGCATTGCACAGTTGAAACTAAGAAGCATATATAAATGGAAAGAGAACCAAACAAAGGGAAAGTAACAGCAATCCAGTGTTACCTGGATGTGTATGGATCACATGATAAAGCAGAAGGGATCACAAGACACAAGAGATCACAAGACCAATAAGTGAGGGGATGTATGAAAGCAAGCAGTCCATAGCATTAAAGTAAGAAGTAAACAAGAAAGGAAAATGTTGTAACACCCCCATGTTTGTCTCACCTGCTCCCATGCCCTCAATCATCTCATCCCCCTCACCCCCAGTCACAGCCTTGCCCACCTTAGAAATCTCAGCCTTGCCATCCACCTCCATTGCCTCTGCCACTCTTGCCTTGCCCTCTGCCACCCCTGTAGCCTCAGGCTCACCCACTGATGTCTTATCACCACCCACTGCCTCAGGCACAGCTCAGTCAGCCACTGCCACCATGCCCTCAGCCTCATCCATTGCCTCATCTGCCACATTAGACCCCACCACTCTGTCCTCACCATCTGCCATTGCCCCTGCATCACCCACTGCCATCTCCCCTCTGTCTGTCATGCCCTCCATCATTGCCTCCACTCCATCTGCCTCCATCATCACACCAGTTCCATTTACCTCTGCCTCCTTGGTCTCACCCACAGCCTCACCACCATCCACCACCACCATTTTAGATTTGCCCAACACCAGCATTGCAGCACTGTCGCCACCCACCAGCACTGCCTCAAAAGACCAAGAAGGCCCTGAACCTGAACACAAACTTAGCCACCACACACCACCACATGCTGCACACCACCTCCCACATTGCCTCCCTGTCCACTCATGTGTCACTGCCCACATCTGCTGCTGCCACCTGCAGTGGAGACAACCCTGCCACTGCCACTGCAAGACAACAAATGCCACCCTTACACAAGCTGCCCCATGCATCCTCCACCTCCATGTCTGCTGCCATCTTGCCACCACCTTCACCCTCTTCTCCATCACCTCCATCTCCCATGACCCTCACCCTCTGGCATTGCCACCCTCTCTCACCACTGTCAAGACTCACTGTTGAACAATCCAGTTCAAGAGCGAGGGATGAGCTCAAAGACAAGTCAATAGACATCAAGGACTGCATGAGCAAGGAGGAGGGTCCAAAGCAGTACCAGGTACCAGAGAGGTACTGTTACTGGGATTGTTGAGCAGTTACGCAGAGAGGGAGCCAGAGTAACACAAGGGGACAGTCCAGAAGGAGTATCCCAGGGATAGAGAGTGCTGTAAACAAATGGACAGTCTGAAGACTGTCTGCTACTTTATTGAGCGCTTATATACTACAAGAGAACTGCTAAATAGGGAACCAGTTGTAACCTTGTTATCAAGCATAATTGATGGATGAGTAAGAAGTTGGAGTATGCTTACTGAGCATGCTCAGTCATGCTCAGTAAGCTGCTGAGTAAGAGGGCTCATAATGATGAGTAAGAGCCTTTAATGTCCACATGTTTACTGCTTAGTACATGTGCAAAGCACCTGATTCATTTACTGTTAGTTAGTTTTGGGCTGGTCATTTAAGGACTTGTAGTTTGGTTCAGGGAATAAAGTTGTTCATAAGGCCCCTTATATAGTTCTATTAGGGTCCTTAGAGTTGACCCTAATACTTCTATTAAGGTCCCTAGTATTGCCTTATAGTTCATTCTAAGGTTATTAGAGTTAGTCTAATAATGTGTTATAGGGCTTTGAGTATCTTGTTAGTGCCTCTTGTAGAGCACTTAGGGTTGTCATAAGGGGTCCTTAGGGAGGTTATAATACTGTCCTTTATTGCTAAAAGGGTTGCCACTAAGTGGGGCTTGCTGTATGTTGATTGTGTCAAGAATCACTTGTGTGACAATGCATGCACAATATTGTGGACACCTCTACTCACCCCTTTTGTCCATGTGAACAGGGTGGCATCATAGAGGCTGGGTTTCCTCTAGTCCTTCAAGGGCCCTCTCCAGGAACTGTTTGTGACAACCACTGCCCTTGCTCTTGCCACCCCATTGCCTCACCCAACTGCACTTAGGGTTGTGCCCGGCCCGGCTTCAGGCCGTGAGCCGGGCCAAGCCAGGCCGAAATAGGCCGGGCCGAGCCGGGCCAAAGTGACGGCTTCGTGACGGCTTTGGCCCGGCCTATGATTTGAAAAGCCAAAGCCGGGCCGTCAAGCCGCGGCTTTGACCTTTTTTTGGGGGTAATTATCGAACTTTAATCTATCAACTTTGCATGGACACACCGTCGTTTCCTGTCATTTTTCATCGTCGTATCTGCGCTTCCCTCTCAACCTTCCTTTTTGCTCAAGTACATGTACAATGTAAGTCATTGTGGCCTATATGTCAATGTGCCCAATGCTCATCTTTGCGTCGTCAACTTGCGCTCCTCCCCCTTCTTCGTCCAAAATGTCCACTCCCAACACAGTCAAACAACTTGTCAAGGATATCACCTCTCTCTCTAACTCTTTGTCGGACGCTGTACCCAGAGGATCGAAAGATGATAAAATATGGTTTGTTATGAATACAAAGGAAGGTGATGTTCCGCCGCATGAAACCTTCAACCGCCGGTTTGATGCATTGTTTGGGGAGGATTGTCGTGATCCTGGTGGCCGCCTTCACCATATTCGCCAGGGAAAACTCGGAATGGGTCTTGTGGTATCTTACCTTTTGAAGATCAACTGGACCAATTTTCCCCTGGATCTCGTTGAGCTCAAACTGGAACGTCTTATAGCAGAGCTTAAACACCTCCAGTGCGTATCTAATCCATCATTTGCTATCTATATTGAGTGATTATTAGACGAGTGGACGTACCTCGCCCAGTACGAACACTCAACCCCACAGCAAAGCTCAAGGACGCTGCCAACAGCGAGACGCCTCAACTTTCCTTCCAGCGCAAAGCTGTCCTGGATTTCCACTCCCGACAAACCGACAAGAACGACCCGCCTACTTCTTCAACGGTGGCCGGTGACCCAAATGCGCCCTCCTCAGCTAGTGCAGTGCCGACTCCACCAAACAAGCGTAACATCACTTCTGTTGCTGACCACAACAGTGATGGTGACGATGGAATTGTCGATCAGCCAGCACGATGTACGTCATCTAACTCATCTTCGTGTCCTGAGCATACCTTCTCAATTTGTTGTATTCTTTTCAGTCAAAAAGAAGTATGCCACGACAACCACGTCACAGGCGAAGAGAATACATGCGATATCAGCTACAGTTGACGACGTTGACATGACGGATACCGAGGGGGATCTACGTGACAAGGGTATAGTTTTTCTGAATGATGATGTTCATCGACTAGTTTTCTGATGTTCTTTCAGGTAAGAAGAAAAGTGTGACCCTTGGAAATCCACAGGCCATCGACGCGGATGGGTTACTCATGGATGTGGACGTCCAGCCAGTCAACGACAGTTCATCCACGCGTGAAGATAAGCGTCAAGATGTGGATAATTTCTTTCAAACGGCTGTTGTCAAAGAAGTCAATGGGAAGTCAAAACGGTATCGTGTGTGCAAAATATGCCAGTGAGTTCGTGCATTGACGTTTTGTCATGTATACTGATATTATGTCCAGGGGCAATAAGAGTATTGTTGATGAAGTCACGACTTTGCGACGCCATTTGGAGGCATGCCATGCAGTGCTTAATTTTTTTTGGTTTTCAATTTTTGATCTGATCCTTCCCCCCATTTAGGGCAAGTATCGCAACTGGGCAAAAGGTGCCAGCTTCTCGTCAAAACTTCCTGGAGACATCAAGAAGCGGAAGGCCGCTGCGGAGGAGGTGACACGTACTTTGGATCGCGATCTTAGTCAGGAGAAGCTCTCTGAGTGGGTCATCCCCTACTCGGACAAGCTCTTCCGTCGAGTAACGGTGGAGTGGCTCGTGGCTACGGATCAGGTGAGGAGTCCGTTCTTACAACTTAATCTCCTGTTTCATTGCATAATTTCACAGCCAATCTACGCTCTTGAACATCCCAAGTTCAAGGAGTTGATTGACATTGCTTCTCGCGCAACAAATGGTGTCGAGATTCCAGGTCGCAAGGCAGCGCGGGCGGAAATCAGTGCGCATGTTCAAGGTTCACCTTACGACATTGAAAACCCAACTCAATGTATGTGTTCCCTTCATTTTTCTTTCTTTTCTCATCATTTCCCAGGGTCCGACCGTTCAAGGCGAAGTCAGTTTAACGTGTGACGCGTGGCAGGCAGGAAATGCAGATGGATATTTCGCTGTCACAGCACACTGGATCGAAGAGCTGACACCTGGAAAATGGGAACTCAAGAGCGCCCTAATTGGTTTCACGCGGGTCAACAACGCGCATAATGGTGAACGGCTCGGCCAGGCTTTATTCAAGATCATCAGACGATTGGGAATTGAGGACAAGGTAAGCGAAGCAACCTTATTGATGTCCCACCAGGCTTATCCTCCACTACGAAGATTGGCCACGTCACTTGCGACAATGCAAGCAACAACCTAACCATGATGAAGGAATTTGCCGCGCGACTGAAAACTACTACAGGCAACAAGTATGATTGGAGGAAGAGAAAAATCAAGTGCGTTGATCCACAAACTTTCTGATTTCAGTTACTCACAAACAACAGTTGTCTCGCGCATGTTATCAATCTGGCAACGCAAATCCTCATATCAACCTATAGCAAGTCAGCACATTTTGACCCAAAGCAGCCGGAAGCACATGTACCAACATCCCGCGATGAGGTGGGGTTGGTAAGGGCTATTGTAGTCAAGGCACGTATTGCTACTTCACCCGACAAAAATATTATCGCTCACCCCTGGTCAGGAACGCTCATCATCAAAGCGAAAAGAAATGTGGAGAACTATTCAGGTTAAGGCAAATGACGGCCATCCAGTTCAACTTATACTGGATATGAAGGTGCGGTGGTCATCGACGTACTTGATGCTTGATCGTGCCGAAAGAAAGAAGAATGTGCGTAGCAAGTTCCAAATGAAGATTTGTATTCATCATTTGTTTTCCTTAGTGCGTTGATGTTTTCAGTCGATGAGCTTCGTTGGGAGGAACAAGACTCTGCGAAGCGTGATAAGATACGTGAGCTCAAGCTCACAAGTGAAGAATGGTTGCGGGTCAACCATTTTCTTGGATTGCTCAGTGTACGTCTGTGTACTCTTTCATCTACAAATCAAAGCCTGACAGTCCTTAGCATGCCGATAATGCTCAACAGGCATTCTCATCTGACAATGTTCCAACTCTTCGTCTGGCCATTCCGGCGCTTGAAGCCCTTTACAGAGCATGGTCCAGTCGTGCCGACCGTCCAAAATACGAGCCTGTTTGCCCCTGCCATTCGTGCTGCGTGTGAGAAGGTTGACGAGTACTACGAGAAAACTACAGAGTCTCCTGCGTACATCATGTCCATGAGTACTGACTTTTGGCCCTCGCCCTGTCATCCATCACTGACATATTTCTAGTTCTCAACCCAAAGGAGAAGATGGGATATTTCAAGAAGCAATGGTCCGCTGATCTCCATGACTGATGTCCTGAAATGTGTTGAGGAGGAGGTACGCTCAAGTCCCCTTTTACGTCTAGGTGCTAATTGCTCTTAGTTCAAAGAGCGGTGGCTACGATTGAGCGGTCATTCTATGATGAGGCCATCCGCACCATCAAGAAAGGACAAGGGACTTCGCGCTTTGCTTCGAGAGCTTAGCGATGATGATGAAGACACAGCGGCAGACACAGGGTTGGATGTACCAGATGACCCTCAACGGCCATGGCTCCGTGATTACCATGCATACATGGATGTTCCCGAGCAAGTTCCAGAAGGCTGGACAGCAATCCAGTGGTGGGGCTGTAAGCATTCCGGATTGAATACTCATACAAGTGACTAAAATAACTTCACAGTACAACTCACAGCGCTATCATCGTGCTTGGGGCTCCCTCGCGCGGGACTATCTGGCGATTATGTCGTCATCCGTTTCTAGCGAACGCACGTTCTCGCAGGGTGGGAATTACAATATCAAAACAACGCAATCGTCTCAAGGGTGACATTGTGGAGGCCCTGCAGTGTATCAAGTGCGCGATCCGTCATGATTTACTTTTCCGAGAACCTGCACCAGTCATCAATATCAGAAGCTGAGGAAACTAGCGACCAAGAGCTGGATGATGCGGCAGCCAGAGGGGACTCGGGAGACTCAGATGTTGAAGAGTTCTCGTGGGATGGGCTACTGATTGACGAATGATGAGGAGACAATGTATTGGTCTGAGTAGCTTAGTATCTTCCCATACTATCATCAGTGGCCAACCTGCACAATTGACATTTTATTTACGTACAAAAGCCGTGGCCCAGGCCAAGCCAAGCCGGAGCCAAGCCGTAATTGACGGCTTTGGCCCGGCCTGGGATTTTTGTAAGCCAAAGCCGCCTCAGGCCAAGCCAAAGCCGGGGCTTTCAGGCCAAGCCTGGGCCGGAAAAACCCTAACTGCACTGATGCCTCTAACAGGAGCAACAACAACAGCAGCCACAGCAACACTTCTCATTGCCATTTCCATGACCACTTGCCACTTGCCTCTTTCATTGCCCCCACCACACTCACCATTTACTACTCTGTCACCATCACTTACACCTCCATCACTACCAACACTGCAGTGCAAGCAGTCACTGCTGCCACAACAATTTGGATGCACCCTGATTGCAATGACTTTCTCCTCTCTCTCTCCCTGAATTCTCCTCCAAAATTCATGTATTCCACTTAGCAGAAACCTCCTTCTATGCTCCAAGTGACCTCTGTGGCTCTCATGGGATGTACCAGGAGTGGATTCATGCAAATCCCACATGGAGAGGAAACCATCAGTTTGATACTGTTTTTGTTACAGTTTCAGATGATGAAGGATCTGTCATGAATGGCATGCTAGTAGCACATGTTTTTCTCTTCTTTTTATTTCATGACCCAAAACTGCACAAAGAATTCCCTTGTGTGCTGGTCAATTGGTTTGTGCTGGTATCACCAGAGCCTGACCATGTAACTGGCATGTGGGTTGTTAAGCCAGAAAGCTTGGGAGGGAAGCCCACAATTGAGGTAATACACCTTGATTCAATTGTTTGAGGTGCACATCTTACCCCACAATATGGCACTGGCTCTCTACCTGAAGACTTCAGTTGTATTAATGCTCTTGATTTGTATAAGTCTTATTTTGTGAATTATTTTGTTGACTATCATGCACATGAACTCCTCCTGCCTCCCTGACTAACTTTACAAACTCTATTAACCTTTCCAACTTTCTCAACTTTACATGGCACCTTGATGATGCTATTTTAGTTAGCAAACTTTTGACTTTAGGAGTGACCTTTATAAAGCCAAAAAGCCAAAAAAGCTGAAATAAAAATTTCCTGATGAAATGGGCTACAATTGGTCGTTGGAAGACTTGGCACGGTTTAGGTTGACGGTGCCATTCGGTCGCACCACGAGCCTTCGAACGATACGCACCCCATCCCCTCAACCGCAGTCCGACAGGTCTCAACTTCACGCGCAACCTCCCAAAAAGCCGACCCTTTCAAATCCGCAAAACCGCAGTCCACCGAGATCAGGTCGCTGATGGGGGACGAAGCCCCAGTCAGCGGAGAGATTTGCTAACCGCACACGCAGGCCGTCGACACTCAGGACTGGTCTTGAGTATTTGGTTTGATGGATGTGTGTCGTTCAGGAGGACCGTGATAACTCGTTCGCTGTCCTAGTAACGGTTTCTTATCATCCATTCACGAGATTATCGTGGTGCGAATAGAAGCGTCTGTTTGCCGCTGGCTCTGCGATGAGCGTTTTTGAGGTGGGCGTTCGCCCGAGGATAGATTGTAGACCAAGTGAAATGTAATGGTTCGCAGGGCTCAAAAAGCCCCGGCTTAGGCCTTAGTGGTGCTCGAGCTATCAACATTTCTGAGGCAGCGTGGCTGGCCATCATGAGTTCGGACTGGTGTGGGATCACGCGGCCTCGCGCCTTGTTCGCAGGGGTCACACGACTTCCATCCCACCCCACTCCAAGACGCGAAACAAACCACCGTCGGATGCCCTCACGGCGTCAACGCCGACGACCTGCGCCCAGAATGTCGCCCCGTCCTCTGCGGCCGCACGCACGGCCGCCTGCCTCCAGAGTCCGAGGTCACCTGCGGCGACTCCACGGAAGAGCATGAAGACGCGAGTGACCACGTCGGGTGTGGGAGAGACCCGCATTTGGACCGACCTTTCGTAGGATGCCTGCGGGAGGAATCGCAGGGCAACGTTCTCGTGCTTCAGTAGATCCGGCAGCCAATATCTACCATTCCGATCGAGGGAGCAAGTTCAGATCCCAACAGTAAGATTTACGAGATAGGAGGACAGGGAAAGCGGACGCGTACGTGATGAAAGAGGTACGGGCCTCTGTGTGAAGCGCGAGAGCCTTGAGCGCCGCGTCTAGATAACCCGCAACTTTGCCAATCGGGAGAAGGACCGAGTCTGCCGGGTTCACCGACGGGCGAGATGGATCAAATGCTTTGATGTCCTCTATAGGAGTAGACGCCCGAGAGCTATCTGGCGTGACGGGTTTGGGGCTGGGGCTGGAAAGCCGAGTTGGCGTTGGCGAAATAGTGATAAGGTCAATCATGGCATGACAACAGTCGGGTAAAACGAAGCTCACCATGCCTCCCAGAACAAGTAGGATACTTCTGTACCACTAGTCTTATCGACAAGCGTGCCGTCGGGCTCAGCTGCAACCGCCCAAGTGAGACATTGAGCCGTCGGACGTTCCCCATACGGGATGGTGGTCTGTGGTGGGGGATACACCGCAGAGAACTGCCAGGACGAGGTGAGCAGAAGCTCGACGGTGACATTCTGAAGGCTGAATGGTGGATATAGATAGATGACCGGCTTCTTGAGGGCTGGTTTGGGCATCCTTTTGCTCCTGCGGCTCAAAATGATACACGCTATCTTTATGCGTATGATCCCACGGAGATGGGATATCTTCTTCCTTAGCAGCCCGGCTTCACGGATCTCAAGGGGATCGGGAGCTGGTCGGTTGCGCGAGGAGAATATGTCCTTGATGGTCTGTACGACGTCGCTCAATTTCCCTTTCTTCTCTTTCTGGCCTTCATTCGTGACATCGTCAGATCCTTTTGGGAAGACTCTTGCTGGCTTCGAAGGAGAGGATTGCGTTGATAGCAACGTGCTTTCGGAACAAGGTGAGCAGCGCTCCTTCGACGTCTGCAATTCTGAGAAACCGTTAAGACATCATAAGTCAATGGCTGCGTCACGTCGTCCGAGGCGCCAGAAGCTATAGAGGACGCACCAGATTTAAGGGTAATCGTCACCGCGAGTATTACCGTGTTGACCATCGGCCAAATCTCCTTGGACAGTTTGACCTCATCCGTCAGAGGATAGCCAGGGATCGCCGCCATGAACACGATGTCATCGATAGGAACGTCCTTTAGAGGCTGGAAGTTGCGCCGTGCGGCGGCGATGATTCCCTTTGGCGTTTTAGACTTGGCGGACGGACAAAGGCGGAGGCAAGGGCGCGGAAGGGACGACTCACTTCATGACTCGAGCAGTCGTCACGAGGCACGGCGACGGTCCTGCCACGAAACTCCAAGTTAAGGGTAGTCAACGGACTGAAGGACATTCAAGTTATGGGGAAAGAGAGCAGCAGGGGACACGCCAGGGCATTGCCTTTCTTTTATCCGACACCGCCTCACCAAATATTGCAGGCACCGTAACTGACACTAGTGTCAGTTGTGGTTGTGCTGCTGTGTTCTCCCGGTCATCGTCGGTCGCATTTATTATAACAAGTTCATCTTCTAGGCTTCCGACAAGGGTGCGGCAAGGCCAGGAGTTGGCATTTCTGCTGATAAATGGTTCACATTAGCCTAGCCGAGGAAATGCAGTGAACTGTCGGACTCCAAAGTCGGAGATCGATTACATGGCCACTCCAACTCATACGATCCCTGTGCCCTCATTCGGACAGTCACGCTCTGTCACACCTCAAACTAAGAGCTCCAACGCGGCATCAGTCAGCAAGTGTGACACACAGCCATTTTTCGATTTTGCTGCACAACACATTTTTCATCATAGAAATTTATTGGGTATGTAGATAGAAGATACTATATACAGTATTCAAAGTATCGTGGTTGTTGAGTAAGAGATACATGAGAAATTGATGGTGTCCGAATGAGGGCCCTGTCTGAATGAGGGCCCTGTCCGAATGAGGGCACAGGGATAGTACTGTGCTTAACCCAAGCTTCAGACAGACCCCTCATTCAGACACATCAAATATCTCTCTCACTTTACCACCAAACTGCCTCAAACTTTGTACATACATTCTATTAAGTGTATTGAACATTCCTATGGCAATTTTTTCCTTCATAAATCTCAGTGCTAGGAGGGTGAGAAAATGGGCAGATGTCACACCTGCCAATTGATGCCATGTCAGAGATCAAATGCTATCAATAATCCCATTGCACTGCACCATTTCACATCTTTGACTCACATTCACCAAGGTTG
The DNA here is from genome assembly GCA_025769875.1 of Russula earlei. Classification (NCBI taxonomy): domain Eukaryota; kingdom Fungi; phylum Basidiomycota; class Agaricomycetes; order Russulales; family Russulaceae; genus Russula; species Russula earlei. Next base: position 29,504 of record JAGFNK010000218.1, on the reverse strand, counting down.
CTGCCCATGCCTGCCAAAAGGCAACATAGGTGGTGGGACTGGCATGCAGGCAACCCAGGTTACAAGGCTCACCTAAATGAAGCACTGGGATCTGTGGCCAGTGGAGAATTTGAGTCATTGTGGGACGCTGCCAGAGATCGAGGTGTCAGTTTTTCCATTCTATGTTCCTATTTTTGTTTATGCATTCTTGCAGATTTTGAAATCTACACTCTGTGATAGGGCCAAGGGATGCCATACCAGCTGGAAGAAGTTGTCACAAGCACACCAGAAGCTTACCCCAGCAGAAGAGCAGACCTTGCTTGACTGGTGCAGGCAGCAAGCTCAGGAAGGCCAGCCATGGTCTCCTCAGGAACTACATGCGCATGTACAGGTAATTTCTGGGAAGGTGATAGGGAAACGATGGAATCTCAAGTTTGAAAGCCACCATCCAGAGCTCTGGACTGTGCTGCCAAACTTGATCCAAAATGAGCAAAAAACTTCAATAAGCCTATTGTCTATGACTTCTTCAATAAGTATGAAGGAATAAACACTATGTTTGATGGTTTTCCACCAGAACACCTTTGGAATGAGGATGAGAAAGCCATTCAGATGGGTGGTGGATGCAAGAATGATGGTAAGAAGTTTTATTACTTCAAGGACCAGAAGAACCACTTGTTACCAAGTGGTTTGGGGTCCGGAAGATGCTGGAACACCTGAACTATGGACTGCACCGTTTGCATCATGCATGTGTCAGATCTTGATCATTTATGTTCGTTAATATCGCGTTTGGAACGCGTTGATCGTATCTTTCTAAAGATGTATTGAAGAAGCAATGAGTAGCATTGCTTCTGTTCCAGATGTTCCTGTACTGCCATGTACGTTGCTTCCTTGATTAGGAAAGTACTTATGACACTGAGATTGCTACTAGGGAAGCACTTAATGCTTCCAGCACTGAGATCATTTACATAGAAGCAACCTCGCTTCTATGAGCTGCCTCTTGCTTCTATAGCACCAACCAGTACTACAGTAGCACAAACCTTATATCTGTAGGGCTATATAAAGCCCTCAGACTGTAGCAGTTGAGCCCTAAGCTCGACTTAGTTTGCCAATCCCAAACAGTTGACTCCTACCCCATCTGCAGAGCCCCTCTCATCTTGTTGCCATACTCCAGAAGGATCTAATACTCCTTCCCCTCCACAAGTATTGCTTGCTTGACTCAAGCATATCTGCATTGGTAGGATGCATTCATAGACGCGACCATTGATCTTATTTAAGGCACTTTGGAGCCTTAACATAAGTTGAGCTTCTATCACAGACATCACTGTGAAATAGTCAAGGGAGAGAATCTATACAGACCTCTCCACAACAAGAAGAAGGTGTACTACGTGACTCTTGACGAGCAGCATGGTTGGACACATGCATACTTCTGTAAAGACCCCTACTGTCATTGGCATAGACAGTGGTAAGCGGGCACACAAGTTCCGACTCCCTAGGAAAGGCAGTGGCAAGTGGACAAACTGGAGATCAAAGGTGAACATAGCATACATGTAAAGTTCAACCAGAAATTGAAGCAAGGAACCAAATTTGGTTGGTTCTAAGCTAGAGAGAGGGACAATCTGTCATGAACCATTCTCTGGAGAGGGCCCTTGAAGGACCCTTCCTTATAGGAGGAAACCCAGCCTCTATGGTGTCACCCTGTTCACACGAGCAAAAGGGGTGAGTAGAGGTGTCCACAATATCGCGCGCACATTGTTGCGCGAGCGATTCTCGGCACAATCGACATACAGCAAGCCCCACTTAAAAGCAACCCTTCTAGCAACAAAAGACAGCATTAGGGCCTTTCTAAGGACCCTTTGGAATGACCCTAGGAACTCTACAATAGGTACTAACCTAGTATCAAAGGCCCTACAAACGCGTTATTAGACCAACTCTAATAACTATAGAACGAACTATAAGGCAACACTAAGGACCTTAATAGAAGTATTAGGGTCGACTCTAAGGACCCTAATAGAACTATATAAGGGCCTTATAAGATAACACTATTCCCTAACCAAACTACAAGTCCTCAAATGACCGGCCCTAAACTAACTAACAGGAAATGAATCAGGTGCTTGCACATGCACTAAAGCAGTGAACACGTGGACAATGGAAGCTCTTACTCATCAAGAGAAGCTTCTTACTCAGCAGCTTACTGAGCATGACTGAGCATGCTCAGTAAGCGTCCTCCGACTTCTTACTCATCACCCTATGGTGCTTGATAACAAGGTTATGACTTGTTCCCTATTTAGCAGTTCTCTTGTAGTATATAAGCGCTCAATAAAGTAGCGGACAGTCCTCAGACTGTCCATTTGTTTATGGCACTCTCCATTCCTGGGATACTCCTTTAAGGACCATCCCCTTGTGACTATCCTGGCCTCTTCCCTGCGTGATTGTTCTACTCTCACAGTAACAATACCTCTCTGGTATTTGTTGCTCCTCTGGGTTCTACTCCTTGCCCACGCGGTCTTGGACGTCTATCGACTCGTCTTCGAGCTTATCCCTCGCTCTTGAACTGGATAGTTCAACAGTGAGTCTTGACACAATCTACCCTCAGGAATCAAAGGGACTGCCATCTGGTGTTGGGCAGACCAGGAAGGACCTAACAGATATGAGGTCTGATACAAAGGAAGCTACCTTCCTTGCAAATACATCAATGATCAGTGGTACTTTGTTGATTACCACAAAGGACATCCCTATGCAGAAGAGGACAAAGACATTGACGAATATAAGGTCCTAGGTCTAGGAATCAAGACAGATCCTTATACTACTCATTGGGAACCCAGAAGCCCAGTAGTAGATGACCCAGCTCCATTGATACAAAAATCATCAAGTGGAGAAACAGAGAAGTCAGACCCTCCGACTACAGATCAGAAAGCAGAAGCACCAGAAGTATTGGAGCTAGCTGAAAGACTAGAGCAGACAGTACATGTCTCACCCATTGAACCAACAATTGTTGAAGAACCAGAAGAATCAGTTGAAATGGCTACCATTGCAGCAACGCAGACAGCCACCATTGCCACCCAGACAGCAGGTGGAAGAACAGGGCCCACCATTGTAATAAACCCTGGAGGTGGTCCACCTGGTGAAGGACAACCACCTGGAGGTGGAGGAGTCCCCTTTGGACCCACAGGTCCACCAGTACCAGGAGGAGGCCCACCTGGAGGAGGCCCTCCAGGAGGGGGACAACCTGCAGCACCTCCTGTAGGACCAGGGGCGAACCTGGCACCTCAGCCGGCACCAGGCCCCCATGGAGGCAATGGATCTCTGAAAGGAGAGCCTCCTGAAGTCTTCAAAGGAGACAGGAAGAAGATGAAGTACTTCATCCAGGATTTCAATCTATGGAATCTGCTTAACAGTGACAACCCGACTATGACTATTCCAATGAAGTGAGTAGCCCTAGCTCTCACCTATATCAAAGGAGAGAAGGTACATGAATTGGTGGTCAACCAAACAAACCTGGTACAAGCAAAAAAAAATGGGGACCCACCATCTCCCTATGCACCAGTGCAGCTAGATCCAACTGACATGCTCTTTTGGACCAAATTTGTGGATGACTTCTTCAGAGAATTCAAAGACACCACAGAGCCTGAAGACGCTTTCATGGAGCTACAACAATTGTCCATGTCTAAAGCAGCATTGCTGGATGATTATACTAGCAAATTCCTTGTTCTGCTCAGTAAAGCAGGATGGGACCAGAATTTGTCAAGACACATACTGCTGATCACTAAGGACTCAGGAGCAGGTGGGCAAGGGTCGGAATAGATGGTACGTGGTGTAAACGGCGTTGAACAAGAGGATAAGCCAAATGACTAGGAGGTACAAGATGGGGACTGGTATGTGTTGCAGAAGGCAGAGGCGAAGAGTGGAGGCCAGTGCAGCAAGGGGCTTTAAACAAGGCAGTCGTTGAAGAGTACCTTGAAGACAAGGGAGGACTTTAGACTGAGCAGTTGCAGGGGAGTACCCAGGAAGATGAGAGTATCACAAATGGACAGTCTGACGACTGCCATGCTTCATTGGGGCTTATATACAGTGTACAGGGTCGATTACAAAGAACTGGAACTATTCTGGACCCTTTGGTACCATCCAATAGGACTACAGAGGCATAAACTTGCTTGTGTCAAGTTTCAGGCTTACTATGTTGTGATCTACCCCTCTTTTGGTTCATCCCTGTTTCACTTCTTATTTGTTCCCTACCTTCCACCCTCGTACCCTTGGTTACTGTTTCATCCCTTGATATTGATGACCTCTTATTGTTTCACCTGTTGTGTTTCATCTATTGTGTTTCACCTATTGTTGAGTTACTTTTGCTATTGGCCTGCCTTTATCTATTGTTCTGCATATAGTACTGTACAGCCTCGCTACATACAGTATTTAAGCACCTGTAGAAGCTGGGGAATGCCCCAAGCTTAGCTTTGTCCCATTTCCTGTCACATCCCTTTGCCCTGTAAATTGTCTCTCAATCACAACTTGTGTTGTGCTGGCTTACATCTTGCTTGACTTGAGTACACCTCAGGGAACCCTTGTGTTCCTCTTCCTCCTCTGCCTCTCTCTCATTGTCCTCCTCTTCTGTGAAACCAGAAGATCAACTCTGTCTGCAGACTGAGTCATTGCTTGACTCAGCATTGAGATGCTAAACCCTTGATCCAGTCTCTTTGAGCCAGCCCCACTAAACCCTTGAACCAAGTCACAGGGACTTGGCCCTATTGAACTTTGAGCTAACGCTCTTACGGCCGCGATGCCATAACATACTGAGCGCATTACTGATCATTGTGGAGTGATGACATCATTATGATGTCACTGTGGAGCGCTTAGTGAGCCTATGAGGTCACTGTGGAGTCGCTCAGTCAGCCATGATGTCATTGGAGCCTTGATGACATCAGATGAGTTATGCAACAGTTTCTAAGAGTTTGTGCCGCTGTTTTAGGTTCTTGGTGGCTGGGCGACCATGTGGCTGCCATGCGATGATTATCTGATTAGGAAATGGGTGCCTGGTCGTGTTATAGTGCCTTTGCAATAGCGATATCTTGTACCACAGGAGGGGTAGCCCAGGAAATGGAAGGGAGTTTGGCAATTCAAAGTGAGAGAGGTCTCTCTTGAGTGAAACAGGACAATCTACGGCCAGGACCTGGCCTTGGTTTGTAACAGAATTCACCAGGAGCAGTTGAAGCCTATAAGGCTGGACTGATCACCTGGCTGGTGCGACAAATCTACAATCAACCAGTCAGAGACATACCTGCCATCAATGATCTGCAAGCATGGATCAATGCTGCTAGGGAAGAACAGGCCAGAGACCAGCTCATGAAAGCCAATATTGGATCTGGAGGTGGATTGTTGACCACCAGGGAGAATCACATGAAATCCCTACAGGCTGGGAAAAGGCAAAACCAAAGAGACCCGAATGCTATGGAAGTGGACTCAGTATCCACTGATGCAGAAAGGACCAAGTGACATCCTCCTCTGACAGAGGAAAAGAAGAAACTGCTAGCAGAAGGGAAATGCTCCATCTGCAAGAAAGCAGGGCATATCAGCCGGAACTGTCCTGACAAGGACAGAGTCAAAAAGAAATCAAGTAACCCAAGGGACAAAGGAAAAGCTCGAGCTCTGGAAACAGAAAAGGAGGATGATTCAGGGGACAGTGGAAATGAAAGCACTGTCTCTGGACAATCCACATCTCCTCCTCCTGCCTACAACAAGAGCTCCTCCTCTGCATCCATAAAGAAGATGTCCACCAAACAGAAGGAGGACTTATTGGAAGAACTGATGGAACAGGGTTTTTAGGAACACCTAAGTCGACGGCCTGGCTTAGGAAGAATAGTGTGTTGCAAGTGTACATTAGAAGACTGAATGCTATGAATATTCCATTCACTTTCATCACTGCACACATGGCGGCCGAGGAATCTGCTCTACTGGACAGTGGAGCAACAGAGAACTTCATTGATCACTTGGAAAAGACTGAAGATTGGGAAACAAGAACTACATGAACCCATGGTAGTACGAAACGTCAATGGAACCCAGAATAAGCAAGGGGAACTCACCCATTACTGCTGGCTTCATGTCCGATATAAGGAGAAGGAGAGCTTGCAAAAGTTCTATCTCACAGATTTAGGAACAGATCAGGTCATCCTGGGATATCCCTTCCTATATGAGTTCGACCCCACCATCAACTGGAAGAAAGGACAGCTGATGGAAGGAGTGGTACAGATTGAGACTGCTTGATACAAGTACCTGGATCTCTATGTCGCAAATATCCAAAAGCAAGCAAGAGATGAAGGCCAACAATTGAAGAAAGGGGAAGCCATTTACCTACAAAAGACGACTATTGCTCAGAAGTGGGCCCAGCAGTCAATTGAACCACAGGAAGGAGAGGACCCCCTTGCCAATGTTCCAAAGTGATTCCACCGCTTTGCAGATGTCTTCTCAGAAGAGAAGTCCCAGAGGTTCCCACCACCAAGGGAACAAGATATGCAGATAGAGCTGTTACCTGATGCACCAAAGGAGCTAAATTGCAAAGTGTACCCCCTAACACAAGATGAATGAGAATACCTCAAGAAATTCCTAGCTGATGAAGTAGAAAAGCGATACATCACTCCAGGTCCATCCAGCTACACATCTCCAGTGTTCTTCATTGGCAAGAAGGACAGCAAGGAGAAGAGGATCATTGTAGACTATCAATGACTAAATCAGTGGACCAGATGAGACAATGAACCTTTACCACATCTGGAACAAGAGGTGGAAAGACTTCAAGGGAAAAAGGTGTTCTCCAAGTTCAATATATGATGGGGATACAATAATGTGCGACTGGCAGAAGGAGATTGCTGGAAGGCAGCCTTCAAGATGCCATATGGAACCTACCTGCCCAACATCATGTATTTCGGGCTCAAGAATGTGCCAGCCTTCTTTACTAGGCTGATGAGAAGAGACTTTGGTGACTGGCTGGACCAATGGGCAGAATACACTGTCAACTATCTGGATGACTTTGGAATTGCCATGGGGGACAGTCCCGAACAACTAGAAATCCATGAGCAATGTATCAGCGAACTACTCATGCTGATGCAGAAGAAGTCATACTTCCTGAAACCCAAGAAGTGCCAGTTCATGGTGTGAAAACTAACCATGCTGGGATGGGACATAGATGAAGGGAAGATGAAGATTGAGGCCTCCAAGGTCCGAGGAATCACGGACTGGCCTAGAGAAATCAAGGATGTGCATGAAGTGCGCAAGGTCATGGGAGTCCTCAGCTATAACAGGGCTTTCATTCGAGGATTCAGCCAGATTGCTCAACCCATTATTGCCTTGACAAAGAAAGGGGTACCATTCGAATGGACCCAAGAATGCAAAGATGCTCTGGAATGACTTATCCACATAGTATCTTCCAACCCTGTCCTGCTCCATCCTGATGAGGAGCAACCCTTTGAACTGGAAGTAGACGCATCCAATTATGCTATTGGAGCAGTACTATTCCAGAAGGATGAACAAGGAAAGAGGAGGCCAATAGGTTACTTCTCCACAGCCTTGAAACAAGCAGAAAAGAACTATGACATATGGGACAAAGAGTTCTTAGCCATGGTGCGAGCCTTGAAGCACTGGAGACACCTGCTCATGGGAGCAAAGCATAAGGTGGTGGTCTATACAGACCATGCGAACCTGTTGCATTACTGACACCCTCAGTGAATAAATGGTCAAGTGGCAAGATACATTACCTTCTTGGTGGACTTTGACTTAGAGCTGAAACACCAGGCAGGGGCAAGGAACAAAGCAGACACCCTGTCTAGGAGACCTGACCTTGATGATGGACAAGGGGATAAAGAAGAAGTGGTCGCACTACCTGACCACCTTTTTATTTGAGTAATGCATACTACTGCATTTGAAGAATGGATAAAGAACCAATAAGGGGAAGAAAGACACCGATTAAAGTTACTTGATTGGGTACAGAGACACCGACTGGAGAAGCGACATAGCTTATGGTGGAAGAATGAAGCCTTGGTGGTTACAGGAGACAAAGGGACCCACAGGATGTTACTGGAACAGTATCATGACAGTCCCACAGCAGGACACCCAGGGAAGGCTAAAACATTACTGGGAATGATGCGATACTGCTGGTGGCCCACCATGAGATGCTTTGTCAACCAATATGTGGAAGGATGCACAATTTGCCAAAGTAACAAGTCAAACACTCATCCAAGTTGACCTCCCCTGTATCCCATACCACCAGAAGAAGGGGCTACTCCCTTCTTGACTGTCAGCATGGACTTTGTGGTCAAATTGCCGAAGTCGAAAGGATATGACAGTATATTGACTGTCACTGACCATGATTGTACTAAGGGCATCATCCTGCTTCCTTGCAAGGAAGAGATGGACGCAGAAGAGCTAGCACAGCTCTACAAAGACAGAATATTCCCCTTTGTGGGAGTACCAAGCAAAATCATATCCGATCAAGACAAACTAATAAGTTCCAAGTTTATTAGGGAACTTTGTGACCAGCTGCATATCAAACAGAATATCAGCACTGCCTACCATCCCCAGACAGATGGACAATCAGAAAGGACAAATCAGATGATGGAAACATTGCTCAGGATCTTTTGCAACCACCAACAAGACGACTGGGTGGACTGGCTGCCTCTGGTGCAATACACAATGAATTCTAACATTTCAGAGACAACCAAGCAGCCCCCTTTCTTCTTATGGATGGGCTTTATGCCCAAGGCACACCAGCCAAATCGGGGAAGGAAGATACCAAGAATAGACAATTGGAAAGTCCAAATCCAGGAAGCGAGATCACATGTCACGGTAACTAGCCGTGTCAGTTCTCAAGTGGAAAACAAGTTGATGATAGAGAGGTGTTCAAGAAACGGGCTGGTTCCCATGTATAGTGAGTAAGGATCCCTGCAGTGGTCAAAGTGTTTTATGCTAAACAGGTTATGGCCAATAGACCCTTCCTAGTACATTATGACTCGTTCCGTTGAGAAGCTAGGGTAAGTTTGTAATGGGATAGACTAGGGCTGGTTCCACTAGCTATATGCGTTCAAGTCCGTTGGGGACCTTGAACAACGCAGAGAGAGTAGAGGAAGGTAGGTCTTAAAGGAGGAGAGCTCTTCTCAGGGGAGTGAAGAGAGACTCTTAGGGGAGGAAGGGAAAGGTGAAGAGTAGATGGTGGATGGTGTGTTGAGAGTTGATGAAATGGAGAGGTGTTTGTGGTTTAAGTTTGTGAGAGTGAAGTGGGTTGCAGGAGAATATGTTGGACAGGAGTAGGTTGGATTCTACAAGAGACCAAGCTTAGGGCTTTGGTCACAAAGTACTGAGCTTATTGAAGCGAGCCAAACCAGGGCACGCAGAGTTCGTGGGGCTGGACGGCAATCCAAAGACGGTTGTCTTGACCCAAGAGCAAGAGGAATGAGGAGGAAGGGAGAAGAGAAGGAGAGGAGAGGAGAGCAAGATCACTCGCGCACAGTTGTTTCTGACTGAAGGTAAGGGGAACTCAACAAGACTGTATTCTTCCTCTTCTTTTTTCTACTACAGAGTAGCTAGGTGTTTTATATACAGGAGAGAAGTACTAAGGATGAAAGGCATGAAAGGGAGATAGGCATGAAAGAGAATCAAGACTGGTCGAGACGGTCGAGGCCATGGTGAAAGGCCTGAGATGCGAACGCGTCGCGTGTGCCGAGGCGTGGTGTGTGCACGTGGTCAGTGGCAAGGACTGGGCGATGCGATGCAAGGAAGGAGGCAAGGTGTGGGAGGAGGTCGAGCATCACGCATCGCGCGCGGTCCGCACGTGGTTCCGAGGCCAGCGATATGGCTCACCTTACATTATATATACAGGAGAAGCGCAGCAATAGCTGCACTTTGACTGTGCTACTAGTATAGTAGGAGTCATAATAAGTAGGAGTCATAGGAATGAGGCCACGAATGAGTCAGAACCAAGTAACTGTGCTGCACAGTAGGTGCGCAGCATTGCACAGTTGAAACTAAGAAGTGAATATAAATGGAAAGAGAACCAAACAAAGGGAAAGTAACAGCAATCCAGTGTTACCTGGACGTGTATGGATCACATGATAACACAGAAGGGATCACAAGACATAAGAGATCATGAGACTAGTAAGTAAAGGGACGTACGAAAGCAAGCAGTCCATAGCAAAAGTTAAGAGGTAAACGTAAAAGGAAAATGGTGTAACATCACAGGCACAAGAAGCAATGAAGATCGCTTCCCTAATGTAGAAGTGAAGAAGTAGTTTCCAACCTTATCAGAAAGGAGAAAGGGTATGGCTCGACAGCACCAACCTAAAAACAACACATCCTACAGTGAAACTACGCCCAAAACGATATGGGCCCTTTGAAATAATGGAGGTGATCAGCCCAGTGACATACAGATTGGATCTCCCTAGCCACTGGAGGATCCATAACACATTTCATGCATCCTTATTGACACCTTACAAGGAGACAGAGGAGCATGGGGCCAACTACACCAATCCAGAAGCAGAATTGGTGGAAGGAGAAGAAGAATATGAAGTAGCAATGATTTTAGGTTCAAGATGAACTGGAAGGAGGAAACAACTGGAGTATCAAGTCCAGTGGGAAGGATACTCCGAAGCCCATGACTCTTGGGAACCAGTAGAGAACATCAAAGCAACTAGACTAATAGAGGAATACCACAGAAAGAACCCTGCTGCCATATGGGTTATAAAGGTCCAGCAAAAAATGCCCTCTACTTCCTCACCCCCATATCATCGCTCACAAATGTCCCAAACTCCCACTAACAAAATTGTTCCCCAATCTGACCTCTCTGGTGCAGAGGGGCCACTTGAAATCACTACTCCTGATGCTTCCCTCCTCGCCTTCTTCCAAGGAATGGATGAACATAGCACTGGAGAAGGAGAAGCGGACATGTGTCCCCTCGAATTTGGACCCCCTGCTGACCAAGTCGATGTTCAGCCTGGGGACTGGGATGTAACGTCCCCTACCAGCACTCTTGACCAGGTTGCCCACCCTGGAGAGCCTTGGGTACAATGGGACACTGACAGACACCATACAGGGATTGACATCCCTGATGGTATGACTTGGGGCAACAAACCGGCCAGGTATGTGGCCTATGACATTGCCTTGGGAGAGCCGAGAGTAAGGGGGAAGAACGGAGAAGGCCATGCAGACTATGGTGAGATCCTCCAGGCCACCCCTTGTTACAACCTCTATAAGTATGGCCAAGACAAACATGATTTAGACTGCTTTGACACAGAGAGGCAGTTCAAAGGGTGCTGGAGACAGACCCTCTACCTGCTAGGCGACTATGGGCTGCAGGCAGAGCTCTATCGCTTAGACCACCTCTACACCCAACAGGGAAATGTTGGAAGCTAACTATAAGGTGCTCGAAGAAGAGGAGAAGCAGCTGCACTACAAGCTCAGCAAATACCTAGCCAAGAAGTGAGGAGTAGAAAGAGGCAGGGCTGAAGCCAAGGAGAGAATGGTGGCAGCCAAAGTACGCTCACATTGCTGGGAGTTCATTGAAGCAGGCTGTAGCCAGGGAGAAACCCCTCCAGGTGTCTGGGCTGAAGAACTCCTCACCAACTACCGGGCTGGGCAGCCCATTCCCCCTCTACCCATCTTCATCCCTCAGCTGCCTTTGGCAGACATCACTCAGGGGTATGATACCTCTACCCCAGAACCAGTACCAGCCAGCCCTGCACCTACAACGGTGCAAGGGTATTCAGAGGAGGAGATTGATGTCCTCCAAACCATGTCCGGTATGCACCTTCGAGGAGGGGCAGGATCGGAAGCATCACCAAACCCTTCCCCCCAGAGCTCCATCTACTACCACTCCTATAGCAGCAGTGGAGAAGCATCTACTGCAACAGCTGAGTTCATTCCCAAGCCTCAGCAGCTGAACATGATAGAAGGGAGGAGGAAGAGGAACCAATGCAAGTATTGTGGCAAGGTAGGACACTTCAATAAGTACTGTCCACTGCCCCACCAGTATTGCCACGACCAATTGGCAGCAGACGCTGCCTCACATTGCCTGGTACCTCCCTATCATTGTTCCTATGCACCTGTCAGATTGTGCCCTTTTCACCGAGGATGGGAACTGGCACACCAAAGCAGGAAGAGGAAGTCCGACCAGGAGAGGGAGGACATTGCTAACCCACGCATCCTGCAGGTAGCCAAAGGAGAAGGATCCAGGACCTTTCAAGAACCTTTCACTACGACCCCTCTCCACTCTGACACACCTCCAGTCAGGAGGTTACCTAGGGACTCTGTCAGACTCCCACAGATCATGTCTCCTTCAGCCATTGCTGAGGAGTCAGAGGCGATAGTGGCCTCAGCATTGGCTGCCTATGAGGCAGCAGAAGAAGGCTGATACACCTTCACCGGGTCACCTCCTCCTCTTGATGATGATGGCATTGACCCCACCACTCAATTTTAGAATTGTTGGTGTGTGGGACCACCAATCTGAAGGAGGGGTAATGTTACCAAGTGGTTTGGGGTCCAGAAGATGCCAGAACACCTGAACTATGGACTGCACCATTTGCATCATGCATGCGTCAGATCTTGATCATTTATGTTCGTTAATATCGCGTTCGGAACACGTTGATCGTATCTTTCCAAAGATGTGTTGAAAAAGCAATGAGTAGCATTGCTTCTGTCCCAGATGTTCCTGTACTGCCACGTACGTCGCTTCCTTGATTAGGAAAGTACTTATGACACTGAGATTGCTACTAGGGAAGCACTTAATGCTTCCAGCACCAAGATCATTTACATAGAAGCAACCTCGCTTCTATGAGCTGCCTCTTGCTTCTATAGCACCAACCAGTACTACAGTAGCACAAACCTTATATCTGTAGGGCTATATAAAGCCCCCAGACTGTAGCAGTTGAGCCCTAAGCTTGACTTAGTTTGCCAATCCCAAACAGTTGACTCCTACCCCATCTGCAGAGCCCCTCTCATCTTGTTGCCATACTCCAGAAGGATCTAATACTCCTTCCCCTCCATGAGTATTGCTTGCTTGACTCAAGCATATCTGTGTACAGACTCACTGTTGAACAATCCAGTTCAAGAGCGAGGAGTTAGTTCAGAGACGAGTCAATAGACATCTAGGATGGCATGGGCTAGAAGCAGAGTCCAGAGTAGTAACAAATACCAGAGAGGTACCGTTACTGTGAGAGTCGAGCAGTCATGCAGAGAGGAGGCCAGGATAGTCACAAGGGGACGGTCCTTAAAGGAGTATCCCAGGGATGGAGAGTGCCGTAAGCAAATGGACAGTCTGAGGACTGTCCGCTACTTTATTGAGCGCTTATATACTACAAGAGAACTGCTGAATAGAGAACAAGTCATAACCTTATTATCAAGCACAATAGAGTGATGAGTAAGAAGTCGGAGTGCACTTACTGAGCATGCTCAGTCATGCTCAGTAAGCTGCTGAGTAAGAAGGCTTCTCCTGATGAGTAAGAGCTTTCATTGTCCACATGTTTACTGTTCTAGTGCACGTGCGAGCACCTGATTCATTTTCTGTTAGTTAGTTTAGGGCCGGTCATTTGAGGACTTGTAGTTTGGTTAGGGAATAGTGTTATCTTTATAAGGCCCTTATATAGCTCTATTAGGGTCCTTAGAGTCGACCCTAATACTTCCATTAAGGTCCCTAGTATTGCCTTATAGTTTGTTCTATAGTTATTAGAGTTGGTCTAATAACGCGTTGTAGAGTCTTTGATACTAGGTTAGTACCTATTGTAGAGCACCTAGAGTCGTCCTAAAGGGTCCCTAGGAGGGCCCTAATACTGTCCTTTATTGCTAGAAGGGTTGCCATTAAGTGGGGCTTGCTGTATGTTGATTGTGCCAAGAATCGCTCGTGCGACAATGCGTGCGCGATATTGTGGACACCTCTACTCACCCCTTTTGCTCGTGTGAACAGGGTGACACCATAGAGGCTGGGTTTCCTCCTATAAGGAAGGGTCCTTCAAGGGCCCTCTCCGGAGAATGGTTCATGACAATCTGCATTGGTAGGACGCGTTCATAGATGTGACCATTGATCTTATTTAAGGCACTTTGGAGCCTTAACACCACTATCGACTCAGTAGCAATAATCTCAAACTTGTTACTGTTATGGAATGTGTTTTGGCTGCTGGGGATGTTATGCCCCCCTGCTTTGTGCTTTCAGATGGTCCTGAGCCAGATCTTTGTCATGATCTCAACATTGAAGATTTTGGAAGGTATGTCATTTCTTTTATTTGTTCTGAAAAGTTAATGATGCTGACTGCATCTACTTCTACTTCATAACAAAAGCCTGTACACTTTGCCAAATGGGTGGTCGGATGATAACCACTGCCAGCAATGGTTTAAGGAGGTTTTTATCCCACATGCAAAGGGAAAGATGGTTGACCTGAACAAACCCATTGTCCTCATCATGGATGGTCACAGCTCTCATGAAACACTCAAGATGGAACAGGGTGCATATGAAACGCTTGAGAAAGACAACATTGAGATTATCATCTTTTGTTTTCCCTCAAAGTGCACCCACAAAATGCAGCTGCTTGATGTACTCATCTTCAGCTCAGTCCAAAAGCAATGGCAGCATATCACTGACAAGTGTGTAATGGAGTGAGTTGCAATCAACCGATACAATGTTATCCCACTGTATGTTAAAGGAATGAGGGACGTGATGACAAAGAGTCTCATCCAGAAGGCCTTCAAGAAGACTGGTCTCTACACTGTCAACTGCCACGTTTTCACTGATGAGGACTTTGCACCCAGTCAAGCATCTTCATTCATCACCCATGTTCCCCCCTCATACCCTCTTGATGTTCCATCATCTGACCCCATTGAGCCAGGTTTGGACTACAAAATCACCAATAACAACTTGAGTGACAACTCTGATGCCAACAACGTGGACTGTGAGCTAATTCAATCAGGCACCTTTGATGATGAGTCCAAGTCAGACTCATCTGATGACTCAGATAATGATGATTCAGACTCACCCAACAACTCTGATGACAATGCCAGGTCCATGGTCACTGTGCTTCCTGATGGACCAGACACATCCACCAGCTCAGAACTGCCTAACAGCTATCTCAGCTCAGGTCTCATGATGACTCTTGGACAAATTGAGGAGCATGTGGGGTTACTCACCCACTCAATGGCAAGGGATTGTGAATTTAACCTCAAGCCGCCCCCCATCATCTCACTTCACAAGGACATGGAGTGTACACCAAAAGAGCTCCTCAATGAGCTGCACCATACCTGACAGGCCCTCTCAAACACCTACACAGCTTATACAAGTGCCACTGTGGCTCTTAGTGGTGCTGAAGCCCACTGCACCATTGTTCATTGTGAGGTTGACAATCTCCATGAAGATCTTGACAAAGCAACCAAGTTGCATATACACAGTTGGACAAAGACCAAGGCATGTTTTGTTACCTCAAGGGAGCTGTTTGCATCCTTTGATGAGTGGCAGGCTGCTCAGACAGAATGTGAGAAAATCGTGGTTGAGAAAGTGAGGGAGAAGGCAGCTAATCAAGCAGCTGAACATGCACAAATTGCTGAAGACACTGCATCACGCATATTCTCTGGCCATGTTTCTTTTTACAAGAAGGCTGATCTTCAGGCACTGGCTCATGCTCTGCTTCTCTCAGAGGATGGTGTTGTTCAAGTCCTCAAAGAACACATCGAAGATCATCTTGCTGGTCCAGAAAAGGTGCAACTTCAAAGTAATCCAAGGTTTTCAGGCCTTTATTCCAAACCCACACAAGCCTGTACTCATCAACCACCAAATCTACAGAGCGCAAGCTCACCCAGAGTTGCTAACAATGAAGCTCAACTTGCTTCCTCCTCAGGTCATGATGAACTTGAAGGATCATCAGGTCATACCAGCCTTGAAGTCATCAAATTTCCAGTGTTGTACTGCCTGGCTCTACACTGCAGTATCCCTTTGGTCACCCTATACTTCCTTTTAATCCTTATGCTCATTTTCCTGCATATCAGATGTCATATAATTCTGCATATTACCATTCACCCATGCATGTACATACTGCTGGTGTCCACAATGCCATGCTCAGTTTTGACACCCAAAATCATTCATTACCTAACATTAATCCACAGTGATAGTTAATACAGTAATACTTTCAATCATCAGGCCTATATACTCATGATAAATATAGTAGTCAGCAAAATGCAGCATTTCGACAAAACATGGCAAGGATTGGGTGCATGTGGAGGTTGATATCGGAGGTTGAAATCCTTGTGATGACCTGTGACTGTCCAATTGAGGGGTCTGTCCAAAGCTCAGGTTATGCACAGTACAGTACTGTCCCCAGCCTGGCTTCCTGTCACTGGTTAGGAAATCAACTTATGTGAATAACAAAATTTATTGTTTTGATACAAAATTGTAGCAAACAATTTATGAAGATTCATGTTAGATTTTGTTATAATAGATTCCTATTACAAAACAATGAAATACATAAATAGTATTGACAAGATTTTAGAACATACATTATGTTACAAAAATTGTAAATTATTGTAAGATTTTGTGTGAAACAATATTGTGAAATTTTTGAAACTCAAATTTGAGTTTATGCACACTGGGTGAAAAATACCCTCGTGTGACTGACAAAAGTGTAACATTTTGAATAACAAAAGTCAATGTTGTGTTACAAATTGTCAGGGGAAAAAACCTAAATTTATCTTATATTTTGTTATATAAAATTCTTGTTACAAAATGATGGAATAATGGTATAACAAACTTCTTCTCTATAGCATTGGCATGGTTTGCCTGCAAGCTTACAAACTCTCCTAGCAATAATTTTATTTCATCATTTTGTCACAAGAATTTCATGTACAGTCGTGGACAAGCGAAGTCGACAAATGGGATTGCAGCAGATCGGTGGGGATCGGCCTTCTAATTTTTGTGGGAATGAACTCAGAAAGTCGAAAAGCGTCGAAAAACACATCTCCAGTATTTTTCCCATGCTTTTTTGGGACCCGCCAAATTTTTGGCTCATTTCAAAAACTATTTTTGGGGTCAAGGACAGATTCCAGATGCATCATCGCAACACGCGACACAGCGCGGTGACCCTTCTGCTTCCAAACAGCCCATGCAGCTGCTTTTCCTGTCAATCCGGCCCTGTATGCACTCATGAATCTCCAGGTACGGTTGATGAACCGTTGTAAGACATCAGTTGGACAGGTGTCCAGAGTCTCAACGGCGGCTTTCTTAGCATCATTGAAGCTCTTTTTGGGAAGCTCGTGGTACCTGGATTTCACCCAACCCCAGTACTATTGTATGCAAAGTTAGAAGGAAAGAATCAAACAGTACGATAATTACTCACCATTTCAATGGGATTTAATTCACAATGGAACTTGGGTAAAAAGATGCATTCATGTCCAGCATCCTTGATTACCACCTCAAGCATTGAAATCTGGTTCTTGAAGTCATCCTGTTGGCTTAAGAGTCGAGCCATGCAGCAATCAGTATTTTCGAGTGGACAGACAGGAGCACACTTTGCATGGAGCCCATGGACCTGAAAACCACGTTCTCAGAGGGTTTGCTCAAGTCCCTTTTGCTGACCATCTTCGGTTGTCATCTTCTGAGGTTTTCCACGCAGTTTGACAGTTGCATTTGTCATTGGGATAATCGTTGTCCCGTTGTCGACGCTGCTTTCCACCATTGCTCTTGTTCATCTCGAAAGCTTTCAGGGCGTCAGGTGGAAGAGAAGCATGTGCTGATGATTGATCAAAGATGAAGAGTGCCTGACAGTTTGGATGCGCTTGCTCGAAAACTGGAATTGCTTGCTCTTTGACTTGTTGAATGAGCTGTTCGCAATCCCACCAAGGGTCCCCATTAGATCCTGGATATATTATCTTCCGAGCCTCGCGAATGACTTTCCCATCTGCGTCCTTCACCACTAACCGCCCATTATGCTCATTGATGAAGTCTGAGATGTGGATAATCCGACCCTTTGATTTCTTCATCAAAATCTGCTGCCCTTGTCCAAGCCTGCCACCCACAACAGTAAGAAATGATGATAATAAGGCCCTGGACTAACAAACGCACCAAGCTGAGGTCCTCACATCCCACTGGTGAATGCAGCTCTCATCTTGCCACTGAGGCATCAACACTTGTTCGCCTGGTAATAACTCGGGCTCCACTCGTCTAAGCTCTGGACCTTCAAAACAAACCATCCTCCGTTCGAATTCTTGCATCTTTGGAAGGAACTCCTCCTCGCGATACTTAACAACGTCCTTGCGCTCGTGCCCATCCATATAAACGCCTTTCCGAATTGTAGTCTGGGTCCATCCAAGTTTTACAAGCCACCGACATGCAGTTTGCTCACAGAGAGGTTGCTTTAGAGAGATGTTGACTGAGGGGAGGATTGTTTCATTGAGAGCGCGAGCAAATAGGATTGGAGTGACAGAGCCAATACGTTGCTCTGTGAGCCATGTGCATGCAGCAGTTCGAACAACCTCATCCTTGAGTAATGACCTTGCGTTCTTGCTTCCACCATGGTGCTCAATGGGAAGCTGTTCAAAAATTTCGTAATGGCGTGCAAGAGCCCGAATACGTCTTGCAAAGTGGGGACTTGGTTCTTGAGCATCATGCCATTGATTTGCAATCTCAAGGCTGGCCGGAATGCGCTTGTACCCTTTGACCATCAAGTTTGCAAAGAGGCGGAGGATCATCAGCTGGTGTACTTTACTCAAAGGTAAAGCATGACGTTTGTACTTTGCTGCGAGATCTGTTTTGAGCTGATCCCGCAACTCCTTCCATCCACGGATTTCACCTTTCACCTGGATTCTCTCTCGAAGTTCTTCTTCCCATGGCTCCTCATCATCTTCGTAGCAAACACTACTGTCTCCCTCAGGTTCCCCTTCACTTTGGCTGGACTCCTCGTCTGCTCGAGTCCGCTTTCGATGTATTGGCAACTGTGGCTCATTGTTGAAAGTGAGGGGAGGTGGGATGGTAGTTTCTTGGTGAATAATGGCTGGATGCTCAACCTGGGTATCCAAAAAGGGGGGAGTAACATATTCGGAGCTCAGAGGCTCAGAATGGGATGCCTTGTTTTGCGTATAGATGTTGATAAAGCCATCGAGCTTTCCTTGCGTTCGTGTTGTTTTGCGATACCGCTCCTGTGTGCGCTTTGACTTGCTGGCAACATCTGGTCCTTTTGCATACGTCTTTGGTCGGGCTTTCCAAGATATCAGCTGATTTTCAATGGGAAAGTGCAATATTGGTATGTACTCTTCTTTTCCTGCTCCTGTTTCTTCCTTTTAGCACTCAGCTTTGCCGGTATCCAGTCTTCGTCACAAGGATCATCACCAAGCCTGGCTGCCATTAAAATCAGCCTTGCCTGAAGGCCAGGTGTTGCACGACCCAGGTCTATATCCCACTCATTGTTCCATTTGGACCATTCCTCTATGTCATCGTTGTGTGTTTCATTGTCAGAAAGCTCCTTTTCAAAGTCAACCTTTAGACTGTCATGGTATGTCCCAGAATTCCATTCACACTCCTCATCGGATTCTGCTGAAGTATTGAGTGGATTGGACTCTTTGTTTGCAGTGACATTTGTGGTTGGATTTTGGTTGCGCAGCCCCAAGATGTTGCGCTGGTACTTTGGCTGGTGACCACCAGGCATTGGTGACGTGTATTATCCCCGATATTTCAATTAATTTTTAGTACGATTTCTGTGGCGGCGCCACCTAAACTTTTGATGGTGGCGGGCAGGGCACAACAAAAGGAGTTGATTAACACTTTTTCTGTGATTTTTGTGATTTTTTTGGTATCCCCGCCAAAAATTTGACCTCAGAAAATAAAAGTTCTTCCTCAGGGAAATTCGCTCGTTGAATCTTGTTCTAATTGTTCTTGATCTAATGTTTTTACACTAAACTACCATAACCGATACCCTGTGGTGCCCAGAAAAGTCGGCTCCTAAATTTGTCGACTTTGCTTGTCCGCGACTGTAGCAAAATATAAACTAATGTTAGCTTTTTTTCCCCCCTGAAAATTGTAATATAACATTGACTTTTATTATTCAAAATGTCACACTTTTGTCAGTCACAAAAGGATATCTTTCACCCAGTGCATAAACCCAAATGTTGAGTTTCAAGTTTTTCACAATTTTGTTTCACACAAAATCTTACAATAATTTACAATTTTTGTAAACTTACACTGGTTGGAAATTCAACTTATGTGAATGACAAAACTGTAATACTTTGAATAACAGAATTTATTATTTTGAGACAAATGTGTAGCAAACAATTTGTGAAATTTCATTTTAGATTTTGTTATGATAGATTGCTGTTACAAAATGATGAAATAAGTAGACAGTGTTGACAAGATTTTAGAACATACGTTATGTTATAAAATTTTAAATTATTTTGAGATTTTGTGAGAAACAAAATTGTGAAAAATTGAAGCTACAAAATTTGGGTTTGGCCACCTTTTTCATAAACCCAAATTTTGCAGTTTCAATTTTTCACAATTTTGTCTCACACAGAATCTTAAGATAATTTACAATTTTTGAAACATAATGCATGTCCTAAAATCCTGTCAATACCATTTACTAATTTTGTCATTTTGTAACAGAAATCTATTGTAACAAAATCTAAAATGAATTTCCACAAATTGTTTTCTACATATTTGTATCCAAACAATAAATTCTGTTATTCAAAATGTTACAGTTTTGTCATGCACATAAGTTGGTTTTTCAACCAGTGATAATGTATGTTCTAAAATCTTGTCAATACTATTTAGTTATTTCATCATTTTGTAACAGGAATCTATTGTAACAAAATCTAAAATGAATGTTCACACATTGTTTGCTACAAATTTGTATCAAAATAATAAATTTTGTTATTCAAAATGTTACAGTTTTGTCATTCACATAAGTTGATTTCTCAACCAGTGTGTGGGAGCAGCCCTAGCTTCATCAGCTTTTGTTTCAAGCCCACCATAAAACAATGCCACTTTCAAATGAACACAAAAAGAAATAGCAAACTCAAATTGGAATAACACTAGTGTTCAAGGTTTGGGAGGGGAAACCCAACTAACAATGGGCCCAAGCCGGGGCTTTTGAGCCCTCCTTTTCTCTTGGTCTACCTTTCTCCTCGGGCAAACGCATCACATTAAACCCTCATCGCAGCATACGGCACACTAACGTGTCGATTAACCTCGTGCATAGATGACAAGAAACGTTAGACTAGGACAGCGGACAGCGAATGAGATATCACTCTCCTGGACGACACATCCATCAATCCCAAACCAAACACTCAAGAGTGTCGGCCGCCTGCGTGTGCGGTTGGCAAACTCTCAGCTGACTGGGGCCTCATCTCCCATCAGCGACCTGATTTCGGTGGAGCGCGGTGAGGCCGTCTGGAAAATTGCGCATGAAACGGGGGAAGATGAGAAGTCTGGGACTTGGGATCTATCGGTGGAAGGGTCGGCCTTAACTGTTCTTTGTCGAAGGCGGAAGGAACATGAGGAGGTTTTATCCCTGGAAGGCGCGGGTCAAGGCCAGTCTTGTCACTTCCGAGATTCTCGGGGTTAATCGGTGGCAGAACCCCGCCATGTATTGGCATGGAATCCGCGATCTCCCTGATGCGCAAGAGGCAGACGTAGAAATTCCTCATGCTCTGGTGTGAAAACGTTCTGCGGTGGCTGCTCGGGAACCAGGCCTGGCTGGTTTGAACGCCCAGACCTTTCAGGGCTTCTTGAAAGTTTCGGGGGCACAGGAGCGCCGCGTGCAAAAGTCAACTCGAATGATGGAACGGAGCTTGTAGAGGTGCGCGTACCTAGATGGATTATTCGAAGGACGCGCGAATGACGGAGGGACGCCAACGAGACAGAAAATGGCGAAAACCAAGGGAGTGCGCATTGGTATTATGTTATGCGGGAGATGGTGGATTTAGAGTGAGAAAGCCGTGCAAGTCTTCGACGTAGGAGCACGATAGCGATGGAGAGAATATGTGTGTCGGAAACCAGTACCGACACTGAGGCAAATAGAGGAGCACAGCCGGAGCGGCAAGCGTTGGCTTTATACGATATCATCATCAATGAAATGATGAACAGTGGCGTATGATGGTGTGCCCGGCCCGGCCTCAGGCCGTGAGGCGGGCCAAGCCAGGCCATTACTATCACCTATGGGGAACTCGCCATTCCACGACCATCTCGCTGATTTCATTTTCCCCTGTATCTGCTCAAACAACCCCATTTAAAACTTTGTAGTTATACTATTGAGTGCCATTAATGTCATTCTAGCAAAGAAAAATGGAGGTCCATTGAATGGTTTTTGAGTAGTATTTTGGCTGGGGGTCATGCCTGCATCACGCTTTCTGTCATGGTGGAGTGCGGAGTTTGATTCCAGCTGGTGTTGAACCGGAACCCGAACGGATCAAAGAAGGCGAAGACCTTCATACAAGGTTCAAGATCCGCTCATAGATGTTACGTGTTAGACAGAACTTTAGTATATGCGCTTATGGCAATAGGGTTACGCATAGTACGCTATCTATCACAAGATGCAGCCTTATGCTGCGTCTAGAACGTTTCCACATCACGCGTCACTTAATGCGCGATATAGTGGACACCTGTAGTCACCTCTTTTGGACTTAGGAACAGCCCTGGGTCATAGAGGTATAAATACCATACTTGTAGACGAGTATACACATCGCTCTACACCCCAATATCACTTGAGCATTAGCACAACCTCTAAGGTGGGTTGCTTGGCCTGTTAGCTGCGCTCTATGCTGCGCAACAGGTTATGGGCCCTGCAAGCCATGCGCCTTCATCGGCTGCAACGATGGCGAAGCATCCCTGAAGCCTGCATGCTGCGGCGAGCTAGTCTACCCTATGGGGAGACTATGTCGGCTTGTTTAATACAAATACTCTTACTGACGACCTCTAAGCCCTCTTCTAACAGCTACAATGTCGTCGTCTCAACCCTCTGCCCCTGTTGTCCCCATCCTCGATGGCGCAAACTATGGTATTTGGTCAAAGGCTATGAAAGCCTACCTCATGTCCGTTGGACTGTGGGGTTATTGCAATGGCACTTTTGAACTGCCTACCGTCCCTGCCCTTCCTCAGGCGCCTCTTGCCGAAGAGATTGCTGCCCAGGCTGTCGCTCAGGCAGCTGTGAAAGAATGGAACAAAGGGAATGATATGGCAGTCGGTCATATGGTCCTTAGATCTAGCATCGCGATCCAACAAGATCTTACGTCTTTGGATAACGCTGAGACCATCTGGAATCGCCTTGATACCCTTTATGGTACGGCGACTACCACCAGCATCTATAAGGACTTAAAGAAGCCATCTCCATTCGCATTAACCCGAGCCAGCATCCTGGCCCACAAATGGATCGGATACACGCTGCATTCCAGCGCCTCACCGCATCCTCCCTCATTATTCCTGACGCCTTACAGGCGCTCATCATGCTTGCAGCAATTCCCCCAAAATGGGAAATGCTTGTCCACATTGTCACTCAGAACTATGATCTAACCGATCTTAGTCCATCTCACGTCCGAGAGGCTATTATCTCTCAATATCAAACTGAGATCAATCGTGGAACAAGCAAGAAGCACAGCGCGCAGAAGCTTTCAGCTGTCAAGCGCAAGCACGGTGACCCTTCCTTCTCCAATCAGCAGCAAGGCAATAAGCCCAAGCGCGATGAAGATAAGGATAAGCGCCAGCGTGGCAAGCGCGGCGGCAAAGGAAAAGGGAAAGGCAAGGAGAAGGCTGATAACAGCCATGGTCCCGGACATTCCCATATTGCGGACGTTGCCGCACTCCCACTCCCGACCATTACCACTATCGCCCATCTGGGTCCTTCGGGGATCCAACAACGTACCGTCCCGACTGCGACTGACCCTCGCAAACGCACTCACGGCCCTTACAAGGCCTTAAACAAAGCGCTTGATCTTGCTGACAATCTTGGGGTAACTCCCACTATACAGACAGTCAAGACCCTCGAGCAGCGGATCTCGACTCAATCCGCTGCCTCGACAAGTGCAGTCAAACTTCCGTCGCCCGTCCCTGAGCCTATGGACCAGGACGATGGCGACTTCGCGCAAACAAACACGTCGGATTTATTCGACATATATGACGGTATTCCAGAAGGTGCTGCCACCCCTGAGCGTGCTCCGACTCCGTCGGATGAAGCGCTTGATTGGGGCAGCGACCCCGAAGATAACGAAGCGTGCGTGCGCCTCCCTCTCTCCTTTCACTCGCTAAAGAACCTATTAGCATCTCCCCAGCCCCTAAGCGGGCTAGATATGTCTAATAAGTGTTCGCTTGTATCATATAATGTACAAATTAGCGAAGGGACTACTTCCCTTCAAAGTGAATGTAACAAAAATTGTTCGAGATGTAGAGGAAAGCACGACTTGAGTAAAATGGGATCCTTATGGCTCCTTGACTCTGGCGCGTCCGCACACTTCACCTTCGAAATAAAAGACTTTATAGAGTATACGCCGGCTTTGCCGCACGAAAGATCCCCTGTTAAAACTGCCGATAACACTATATATGTGGAAGGCAAAGGCGCTGTGTTGCTTCGGCACACTGTCAACTCTAAAACGGTTGTCACGCGCATTTCTCCTGTTCTCTATATTCCGAAAATTAACACTCGGATATTATCTATGGGGGAGTTTTTACAACAAGGGATGCATGCATTAGGGAATAGAAATCATATTTCCCTACGAGAGGACGGACGTATAATCCTGTCCTCTTACCCCTTATTCCCGGGTCAAACCACGTATTGGTTAGACGCCTCAATTGAAAGCGCGCAAGCGCATTCTCTTATCTACGCGGTAGATTATGATGTCATTACACCGACGCCTTGGCCACCCATCTAAGGATGTCATAACACGTGCTAAGACACATACCAAGGGTCTCCCTGAAGACCTGAAAATCCCTCAGGAACAGCCGGTATGTCCTGGCTGCGCGCAAGGCAAGATGCCTGCATCTGCGCACCCCCCTTCTGAAACTCGTGCTTCCGCACCGTTCGAGCGTATTCACTCGGACCTCAAGAGTTTCCCTGTGAAGTCGTATCATAAGTACGAATATTTCGTCAGCTTCATTGACGATTATTCCTCCTATGCATGGATCACACTCTTAAAAAATAAAAAGTCGACCATAATGGCCGTCAAGCAATTCCTTGCTATGGTGAAGAACCAATACAAAGCAGGAATCAAAGAGTGGATGTCCGATGCTGGCGGAGAGTACAAGTCCGAGGCCTTTGATAATGTCCTAAAGGACGAAGGAATTAAAATCCTGCAAAGCGCCCCATACACTCCACAACAGAATGGACGCGCAGAGCGCTTTATGCGCACTGTAATGGACAAAGCTCAAGCAATGCGCCTTGAAGCTTGTCTACCTCCCTCCTGGTGGGAATTTGCAGTGAATCATGGGACACACTGTTACAATAGGACACCTGCCAGACGCCTTCAATGGCGTACACCCTACGAAGTCCTAAAGAACGAGGTCCCTGATATCTCACACCTCAGAGTATTTGGTTGCGGTGCATATGTGCACATACCAGAAAAGCGTCGAGTCAACAAGCTTTCGCCTAAAAGCGAGCTTATGATCTACCTTGGTCATACTGAGGGGATCAAAGCCTCACTCTTTATGAGGCTCCCAAATAATACGCTTTACACAAATGCTACCGCCCTGTACGATGAGACCCTGTACCCCAAATGCGACAAAGCGCGCACTAAAGGTACCACGCGGATTAATGAACCGCGTGAGGAACTACCGCAACAACCTGTCGAAGACACCATTCCTGGTGTTGACGACCCATTCCCTACAATTAAAAGTGAGGACGATGAGCAGCCTATACAGGCGCCACAAGAAGAGGAACGTGAGCAAACGCCCGTCCCTCCTACACCGTCCCCTCCTCCCGTTGAAGAGCCTGTACCTCTTCGAAGGTCTCAGCGGTTGAGGAAAGTACCTACCCGTCCAGGCAACGTCTATGGTGAACGCAGACACCCCACAGAAGTGGAAAAAGACGTTCGGCGCACACGCACATGGAGAACAATGACAGAAAACCAACCCGGTAGCTCCGGTGAGGGTAGTACGTCAGGATCGGCCACGCCAGGCCCTTACCCTCCTGTCGTCCTTGACGATCAACCGCCGCAAGCCTCTGAGGATGAGGTAGAAGACATTCTACGTCTTGCAAGGGAAGGGGGAGTCAAATTTCTGAACTATCTGCTCGCCCAAGCAGTTCCACTAAGTTCAGATACACCTGATACTGCGAAGATTCGCGAATGGACCTTTAGGGACATTCTGCGAATGCCAAGTGAACTCCAAAAGGAGTGGAAAGATGCTTGTCGCGAGGAGTTGGAATCCCTCCGCAGACGCAAAGTCTTCGAACTAGTCGATCCTCCCAAGGATCGCAAAATAATTAAAAATAGATGGGTATTCGACCTTAAGTCTGATGGTCGTAAAAAAGCCAGACTAGTCGCCAAAGGCTTCTCCCAAGTAGAAGGCATTGACTATGACGAAATATTCTCACCCGTGGTACGGTTTGAGACAGTCCGCCTGATGATTGCGCTCGCAGCGCTCAAAAACTGGCACATTAGCGGACTAGACGTCAAGACTGCCTTTCTCTATGGTGAGCTCGATGAAGAGCTCTATATGGAGCAGCCTGAGGGCTTCAAAATAAAAGGCCAAGAGCGTAAAGTCATGCGCCTTAAACGCGCAATATATGGACTCAAGCAAGCGGCACTTGCTTGGTGGAAAGCCCTTGACAAGTCCATGGCCTCGCTCGGCCTTATTCGCCTTATGTCTGACTCTGGGCTCTTTGTTAGTAAAGACAAGAGCATCATAGCCATCGTCTATGTTGATGATGTGCTCTTCTTTGGAGCAGACAAAAAACAAATCAATAAAACAAAGGAGCGCTTTATGAAGCTCTGGGAATGTCGAGATCTGGGCGATGCCCAAGAATTTCTACGCATGCGCATTCAACGCAAGTCCGGCCAGATACATCTGGACCAGACTGAATATCTACAGAAAGTGCTGCAGCGTTTCGACTTGCTTAACGCAAACCCTGCTCCTACTCCGCTACCAGAGGGCTATCACCCCTCTCCCAACACTTCCGCTGCTGACCCAGCCTTGCGGTCTAAATTCCAGCAGGTTATAGGATCACTCCTATACATAATGCTTGGAACGCGTCCAGACATAGCCTTTGCTGTCACAAAGTTGTCGCAACATGCTGCCAATCCCTCAGAGGATCATTTAAATCGTGCATACTATATTTGCCGATACCTCTTGGGAACCGCCAATTATGCCTTGGTCTATGATGGACCATCTAATGGTGGCCTAATGGCATATGCTGACTCTGACTGGGCTTCTGATCCGACTAATCGGAAGTCCACTACAGGCTATATGGTGAACCTGGCTGGAGCAATATTTTCATGGAACTCACGAGCGCAGAAAACAGTCGCGCTCTCCTCCACTGAAGCTGAGTACATGTCGCTCTCTGACACGAGCAGACAGTTAGTTTGGATCAAATCCTTACTAACAGAACTTGGCATCAATCTTGCTCCTATCCCACTGTTCGGTGATAACCAAGGCTCAATATTCTTAGCCTCCAACCCTGTGCAAGAAAAGCGCATCAAACACATTGATTTGCGCTATCACTTCATTCGTGAAGTCATACAAAATAAACAGGTGGAGCTATTCTTTATTGAAGGGGCTAACAACCCAGCCGACATGTTCACCAAGAACCTTGGTCGCGTTAAGTTCCTCAAATTCAGGGAGCAACTAGGACTAACGTTCTACCCCTGAATGTGGGAAAATGCTCACGGCATCTACCGATGCACTTAGCAAGGGGGAGTGTTGAACCGGAACCCGAACGGATCAAAGAAGGCGAAGACCTTCATACAAGGTTCAAGATCCGCTCATAGATGTTACATGTTAGACAGAACCTTAGTATATGCGCTTATGGCAATAGGGTTACGCATAGTACGCTATCTATCACAAGATGCAGCCTTATGCTGCGTCTAGAACCTTTCCACATCACGCGTCACTTAATGCGCGATATAGTGGACACCTGTACTCACCTCTTTTGGACTTAGGAACAGCCCTGGGTCATAGAGGTATAAATACCATACTTGTAGACGAGTATACACATCGCTCTACACCCCAATATCACTTGAGCATTAGCACAACCTCTAAGGTGGGTTGCTTGGCCTGTTAGCTGCGCTCTATGCTGCGCAACAGCTGGGTGATCACCGTTGGAGGAGTCTGGGTCACTGCCGTTTTATCCTCTTAATGCCATGTTACAGGCGGTCCAATCGGCCAGCACAAGACCATACATATGAGCAGCAGCTACAGGCAGCTATAATAATGATATATATCGACCTTTTACTTTTACTCATGTGGCACTGGCCCATGATGTGAGCACCGTGTTCCGTACATAGCCAAGTCCTGGATTTCACTCGATAATGCTACTCCATTACAACTGTTTTCCGTAGTCCCCACCTAATCAAATTGCCTTTGTAAATACATTCATCCTGGGCGGACTTTAATTTGGCATGTGTTACATGCCTGTTACTTTCATGACATTTGTGACTGGCAAGATGGTAGTGGAATGGCGAGTTCCCCATAGGTGATAGTATAGCCGGGCCAAAGTGACAGCTTCATGACGGCTTTGGCCTGGCCTATGATTTGTTTGAAAAGCCAGAGCTGGGCCATCAAGCCCCGGCTTGAGTCATTTGGGGTAATCATGCATCATCAAACTTTAATTTATCAACTTTGCATGGAGCATGGACACACTGTCATTCCCTGTCATTTTTAGGGCTGTTCACCGTACCGTATTATGGGTATGGCCATATATTTGACAGGTCCAAACAGGTCTACCTGTCCTGACCCCATACTGTATATCAACTTACTGTGAACTCAAACGGGATGGTATGGGGGATTGAATGGCCATATTAAGGGTAATCGGTCATATATTAGGAACTAAACTACTGATACAACACGTTCTCGTTGCAAGTGCAATTTCTTTTTGACTAGTATAAGGGTCCTGATGGTCTCCACGTTCAAGCCAGCATGATGGAGAGAGATTGTGTCTTGGCCACCAGAGAACACCCTCTCTACAGCCACTGCAGAAGCTGAAGAGGGCAGTGAGCTGTGAACAAACTCACACCTCATGCCTGCCTTTGCTATATTCTCTCCAAAGAGGCCATGGATGTGAGTCTGATTCATCAGATGCTTGCTCAGCTTCAATGATTTCCTGCATCTGTGCAGCATTCTGGGTTTGTGGATTTTGCACTGAGGAGCCTTTAGCATGCATGGAAGAGAACAGAGAGGAAACAAGGGTAGATGTATTCTGAGAGGATTGGGTATGGATGCATGTGATCGCAGTGTTGAGGTGACATGTGAAATGAAACAAAATGAAACAAAACTTCAAAAGGGTATGGTAGGTGGTAGCAACAAGTGGGCACTAGTCAACATGGCCAAAATGCCACGCAGGGGTGGTCGGTCAGCTCTCAAGTATTGGGGGCTTTTGCCTGTCTGATGAGGCAGT